>JAGFPH010000129.1:403995-437741 GCA_018207615.1 Philaenus spumarius | reverse complement strand
GGTTCAGAAGAAAATTTTACAGGTAATCAGGCAGCTGCAATTGATCATAAGTGATGTTTAGGGCATTTTAAAGATTATAAAAATAAAATTATTATTTTGTTTCAGTTTATTTTTAGGTACTTACAATAAAACGCATAGTACCAATGATGTTACATGAGCACACCGAGTTTCTTCGGTTTCTACAGAAGTAACTACCATCACATTACATCTTGGGCATAATGCAGGTTGTGGACGTCTTTGCCATATATCTATCATGGTAAACAATAGTTTTAGATGTTAGAAACAAGCTTGAAATAATGTACATATGTATTTGTAAAAAAATAGTTTACCCTTCACTAAAAAACTGATTATGAACAAAATTTAAATAAGTTGATATAATGGATCAACTATAGCCAGGTCAAATGAGGTTTATGTTAGTTAAAATTTGGTTATAGAGTAGAGCGTCGATAATCCGGATTAATTGTGACCGGGCCCTGTCCGGATTATCAGAATGTCCAGATTTTCGAAAAAAAAAATTTGTTTAAGATCATATCAAAAATAAAACTTGATAAAACTGTTAATAATTCACTTCAGTGGTTAAATAATTGTAGCAGATAAATAAAACCATTAATTAATATGAACTTATAATGTATTTAAATGATAGAATATACATACATAGGCTACAGTAATATGTAATGTACAATACAGTATATATGTACTTACAGAATACTAAACAGTTCATACATTGCTAGAGCTTTTAAAAAAGTCTGTTATTGATTTTTGAACTACAGAAGTGGTTCGCTTTAGTAAGTAACACAAACGATTGGCGATAGAAGTTAAAGTACAATTTAATAAGCACAGAAAACAATACAGTACAGGTGTAGTAAACAGCGTGTAGTCAAGAGACGCAACTAACAAAGAAATGACGGGAAGGGGCAGGTGTTCAGGTACATAGTCAGACTTGTTGTTTACCCCACCTTCCTCCCCTACTATGAGCAGAATACCCTTGCATTGTTTTGTGGCAGTAAGACGACCCCGCCCAGTCTGTCGCATCAATGCTTTTGTTTTACACAAATTTTTATGTTTGTACAGTATTCACGTCAACTTGTTTTCTTTCTTTTTTTTCACCGGAATTGAATCCGGATTATCGACGGTCCGGATTTTTGACGTCCGGATTATCGACGCTCTACTGTAAAAGTTGTTTTCAAACAAAAACGAAATAATAATTTCAACTTCAGTACCAAAAACTATAATATTTGCATCAGTTTTGGTTTTTAAATACCAAATAATATTTTTACTGATTAAATTTTCATGAGTTGTTTTTGTTTAAGAAACTAATGAATCCCAAGTCCACCTTGAATTTTGTACAAACAAAAACCCTAGTAATACAGTACTCAATTACTTTCAACATTTCAGACAATGTTTCTGTGAGCAGGGAAAAAACTTTTACTTTTTAAATTTGACATGGAATAAAATGTTATTTTTGGAGAAATATGTTAAAAAATTTAGGTGCTTGAAACAAACAAAAAAATCTTTTCAAAAAACATCTACAGTATATGATTCTCATAAATATAAAAATCTACATTCTAACGAGTACTATATATTCAACAATGGTTTACTTGTGTCTGTCACAGAAAAATGAATCTTAAATTTAATCATTGTTTTTTCAAGAATTTGAATAGATTTTATAGAATAATATAAGAACTTTAAAAATTGAAATATAATTGTAAAATAAACAATCACAGATATACCGTACTTAAAAGATTGGTAAGGAATGAATGAATGAATGAATTTATTACCAAAAATTCCTTTACATATTAATACATAAAGGACCTGTAGGGGTCAAAATTGCCCATACATAGGTTGGTCCTTATATTTAAAGATTGCTAGAAATACCTAGCCGAATTATAATATAATAGTTTTTATTTCAAATTGCTGTTTATTGCTTTTATAAAATGTACCTAGATTTTATATGTTGCTAGCTGGCCCGATCCGGCTTTGCGCGGATAAACAAATCAAAGTTAAATGTATATTAACAAAAAAATAAATCAATAAATATATTACCTTATGTATTTCTTATGGGAATTTTTAGTAACTTTGACCCCCAAAACCCCCCTAAAATTTAGAATTTTTTAAAAACTTTTCTTAGCGAGCACCTAGGGCCCTAGAGGAAGCTACAAAACAAATTTCATTCCAATCCGTTCGGTGGTTTTTTAGTAGCTTTGTCCCCCCTTAAACCCCCACTTAAAATTTCGATTTTTTTTAAAACCTTTTTAGCGAGCACCTAGGGTCCTAGAGGAAGCGACATACCAAATTTCATTCCAATCCGTTCAGTGGTTTTTTTAGTAACTTTGACCCCCCGAAAGTCTCCCTAAAATTTCAAATTTTTTGAAAACCTTTCTTAGCGAGCACCTACGGTCCTAGAGGAAGCTACATACCAAATTTCATTCCAATCCGTTCGGTTGTCTTTGAGATTTCGTGATGAGTGAGTCAGTGAGTGGTATTTGGATAATATATATAGAGATAGGAATATATGTTTAGCAATTTTTATTACAGATCATACAAATAAATGTCTACTGAATACAAAAATAATATGGGTTTTATATTATTACCAATGTACTTCCTGAGCAGAATAATTATGTAATAATCAATTTTTGAATCAATAAAATCAAAATATATCTCAAGATAAATTTAGGGCTTATTGTTTTAAAGTTATAAATTATTTGTCCAAGCAAAAGAAAGTATATTAAATTGTATGTGATTTTGTTATTGCAATATGTTCAATGTATATAAAAAGTTAATTTTAAAATGCTGTAATGAATTAAATTTTATCATGAAAGAAATGTATAGTATTTGAGTTTTTAAAGGATGGTATGATATGACTTTAACAAAAAGCATTAACTTAATGTACATTAATTCAATGTAGTACATCCTGGTACCTTACCCATCATATTTTAATACTATATCGTATTATCCAGCTCACTCTATTGCTACATTAGGCCAGATAAGCATAGTTTTAACATACTGTGATAAATTTATTATTTTGGGCTATTTTCGTTGAGATACTAACTTCCAAATTCAAAAAAGCTGTAACTTCTAGATCTATTCACAACTGCTGACGAAATGATTGGAATGCCATATATTTGAGCATAGCTTGGTGGTGGAGTCGGTGCTATAAACGGTACTGAAACAGAAGATGGATTCGAAAGAGATTGCGGAAATTTTATAGTTGATGAATATGGTGGAGGATCTTTAGGAATTATAGTTTCCCTCTGATAACGTGGTAGATTTAGATGAAGTGATTCCGATGGAAGCGCATCGATGTTAAAAGGAACTTCTCTTTGTTGAATTTCTTCATTGTCATTCTGCTGATAACATGAATAAACCATAACTTAGCAAATATTTATTTAATTGCTTAGTGTTAGTAATAATTAATATAATTATATATACTCATATTTGAACCAAGATATTATTTACTTTAATATCATTAGGTACTGATTTAATGTTAGTTTTAACCTAGAGGTCTCTTTAGCCATATTAAAAAACTTAAGATTGATTTCCATGAAAAAAATATAAAATAAAATAGTAAGCAATAAAAAAACTTTGGAACAGGATTATACCATTGTATTTGGACAACCTAATAGAACTCCGATCCAATGCAATATTTTGTTCCACTGGAAATTCGACGAAAGTGGCGTTATCTATGGAGAAACGATGGAAGATGTGTGAAACACCAATGCTACCAATGATTTTTCCCTAGCACTACCTCGCGGCGCGATCATGCACTATTTTCGCAACAACCTTTTTCTCGGTACACAGCCCCCGTATGCCTGCATGATCTATTTTATTATTCATGATCTATGATTATACTCATCATGACTTAAATTTATTGAAATAGTTCATTTATCCCAAACATTTTTTAAATGAAACTTGATTCAGTTTGTACTCCAAAAGTTATGGCTGTAAAATAGAGTTCCATAAAATCACTTATGATTAGCCTACAAATAAAATATTTCTTTTAAATCAGTGTCTAGTCCTGATTAATAACTCTTTGAAAAATTTATCTGATTACAGAAAAATATGTAAATCAAGTTGTTGTCAATAGATAACAGTAATGCAATTTATTGTCTTAAAAAGAAAGATATACCGGTATTTACACTTGCAAAAATGAAGTAAAAAGCTGTTAAATTGAAAATAATTTTCATTAATTCAGACAATTTTTTTTGGCTTTGTATTACATCAAATATATACAAATTTTCCTCTAGTAATTTTCTGCCTTGGATGTTCAATAATTTGATTTAAAAAAATTACATTTAAAATTTAACTAACACAAAAAATAAATTACTTGTAAAATTCCTCTGTGTGATGGTGTGACAGGCATGGTGATCAGCTGGTCAATACAAGATTATATTTGAAACGATTACTGCCAAATTCAAAGAGACATTAATGTAAGTAATTTCATTTCCATGCAGCGGTCTATGTACGTCGACTCATCTTTGTTTAATAGGACAGGTTTGATTTTCTGTAAAGCACATTCTTTGTTCACAAATTTAATTCCTAATAAATCTTTAATTATAATTTGATACTATACATTACCGTTAGTGACTGAGTTCATGATTGTCCTCCTTTAATAAAACAATATTTATAGAATACAAGAAAATAGTAAAAGGGTCAAGTCATCAGCACAAGAGAAGAAAGTGAAGTCCTGAAAAGTTATTAAACAAAGAAGTTATGTTGCTTTAGAATTACTACACAGTCTTTCTGCAACCATCCACTTGCTGCAACTTAAAACTGGTTTCCATAAAGTTCATAAAAGCTTTTTTCCTATGACAGTACAATAAATAAAATCATATTTCTTACTTTGCTCCTACTTCTCTATCTTCTTTTCATAGAATTTAAGCTGTAATTACACAAAAAAGGGTTGTTATTTTTGTTTGGTAATATTTTGGTAGCATTTAACCAGTTGTAGGGTAATAGTAATAAATCACATTAATTTCTAAGAAACTGAAATAAAATATATTAGTAAAGACATTATGAGAATTTATAATTCAACTTGAACTAAGAATGCCAATAGTGTTCCATGTTATAATAGGGAAACAAATTGAACCAGAGGCCTGTTTTGATTACACTTCTCAAAATTACTCCTGAAAATTATGTGTTCTCGTTTAAAAATATGTCACTTAATTAACAATTATTTAAATTAAATTATTATGAGACAATTAACATAATGTACTTGAAAAATAATTATCCACCATGTAAAGCATTATTCAAACAAATTGCACACAAGGCAAATAATGCCAGGTGCTGCACAACTTTAGCACTGAAGTTCATGATGATTACTATCTAATTTGATTCAGTTTTATGGTACATTTCATATTATTTACTTACGTGAGGATTAAGGAAGTTAGAATCCTAGTAAAGCTACCTCAATAAATATTAACTTTAAAACATCTGTGATAATTTACATAGTTTTCAAAATGCCAAGATGTGAGTAGGGCCTACTAATTATAAAATGTCAATTTATCATTGACATATTTTTCATATGATTTATGAAAATGTATATGATTTACACATACACTAATTAGGCCATAAAAGTAAGTGTGGATTTATATTGTAAATATGTCACTACAGAAGCATAAAAATGCCATGTTATCAGGGGTTTACTGGTACCGGAACGCCGTTCCGGTACTGCTTTTATTAATTTTGTTTACGTTTTGTTTTAAGGGTCGGCTCTAGCTGTCGGCCATGTTGGCTGACACTCCATAACACCAATGTTCAATTCAAATTCAAATTTTTCCTTTAAAGCTATCAAATGGCTTTTTCAAAAATAAGAAAAATATTTTGTTTAATATTTATTAACAATTTAAAACATTGATTTTAATATTTTTTTATGTTGTCACTATTAATTATAACGAAAAACTACCAAGCCATTTGCATAAAGAATTTCGTTCCCAAGAGTTTAGTATTTTTTTTAAAACACTATTTGAACAATTGCGGGTTTTAAATGGATTTAGGCTGAGCAATGTCCGTGTAACCTACCGCCGCTATAGGGTGATTTTAAATATTTGTTTACACCAAGCGAAAAATTATATTATATCGAAAAATTACCAAGCCATTCGGATGAAGAATATTGTCCCCAAGAGTTTGGTATTTTTTTAAAAACGCTATTTGAATAATTGCGGGTTTTAAATGGATTTAGGATAAGCAATGTCCGCGTAACCTACCGCCGCTATAAGGAGTCGCAGGTTGCTTTCTGTTTTACTAGAGCCGACCCTTAACGTGCACTGGACCATCCACTCCTGATAATCACTCTCATTCAACACTCGGTTCAGAATTTTACGTCCGCCAATCGCTTTTTCTCGGTAGGATGAAATGCATTTACGCATACCGCCAATCGCCAATCGAGAAACCCCAAAATATCCCCACACTACTGTGCGTTGCGACTATGCGAGTCAACTACAGTAAATTTCCCCACATTGTTTCACAACTCGGAATCAAAATGGGACAACTTAGGAGCACCAGATACCCTTTTACCAGCCTCGCGGCACGCCTTTGATGTTCGGCGAGAGCTGCGAACGACTACAAATAAGTGACCGAAGATTCAGAGTCAAGGCGGCCGAAAAGTTTAAAAACCAGCAATGTTTAAACTTTTATGTTATAAATTTTTTCGGCATGATGAGGTTATTGTAATCGAAATAAGAACAAACATGATATAATTTGAACCACATTAATTTAGTGATTAATACTTATCGAATACCTCATACAATTTCACTAATTTATTATATATTTAAAAATAATTATCCCAAATGAGAGTACACCACGGAATATATACAAACAATGCCTGTACATTGACAAACTCCGTCACAAATACAAGGTCGAAAATCGCCCAGAAAGAGTAAAATATTTAAAAGTTGGTACCTGAACACCGGCCGCACGGCGATTTAGCAGGGTGTCCGGTACCTGCGACCACAGAATTAAATAGACTGGTCATGCCATAAGCCTGTACATTGTGGGAATCGAAGCTATTTCGACCATCTTGTGTGAGGATAGAAATGTCGAGCGGGATTAGAGAGAAGTGAAATTTTCAGTGTGCCCTATTCATTTACACCGTGGTTTCAATAGCTGAAAACCTGTTTTGATAAACTTACAGTTTAATAGTGTTTAATAGATTAATAGCTAATGGTGTGTTCACAATTTGAAAATAAAAATGTTTTAGCACTTTAAAAATCGAATAAAGTCCAAACTTTTTTATACTTTTTAATTAGTGACATCAAATAACGTTGCATTGCGAGAAAATTTTTTGTTTTTAGGGCAGGTGCGTCATGTAAGCGAGAGAAATGTAGCTGAAAAGTAAAATAGCTATTGTAGTCTCTATCATACAACAGTTAGAACACGAGCTTCGTTTCGCGGGTAATGTGGCAACATGTTTTTCTTGATATATAGGCCTACATAAAACGTGTATAGGTTAGGTTTACAATCTTTTACAAATGATATATATTTCTGATAAAGGCTATTGACTAAATAAGAGACATTTTGCCAAGTTTTTAATTAAAATAGTCTGTCTCTTAAATTTGCAATGTGCTACATACAAGTACAAAAATAGTTACTGTACATATGTATGTGTAACTTTTCTTATAAAAGTAAGCGTTAATCTGCACCCTTAAACTCACCAAAGGTAAGTAAAATAAGGGTTTTAGAAAAGAAAATTTAAAAAAAAATCCGGAGCCCCTTTCCGTTACTTCTGGCAGCGTTCCAGTACTGGAAAAATTACGAGTAAACCCCTGCATGTTATAATTAATTATAATACAAAATTATTTGTCTCATCCATTATTGCCATTTGGCTAGATGGATTATGAACAACTTTTATATCTTGGGATTATGACTTTTGAACAATTTAGCCACTTAGGATCTTAAGAACTGTATCAATGGTTCATCCTAAATTCATTGTAAAATATAACCAAATTCAGTGGTAGAACTAGCAGTAGGCCTACTATCCTGAACAAATATTCTGATTTGATGATCTACTTGGTGGTTCAGTGGTATATAAGGACTGTGATTATTGTACATAGTAAAATGTATTATTGTTAAATTGTATCAGACCTTAAGTCCTACTGTACAAAAAGTATAAATCTTATCTAATTATATAGTAGAAGTCAAATGTACCGGTACTTTTCTTAGTGTTTTAATTACAGGCCATGTTTAATGGCCCCTTTATAAATAAATACTGTACTTATTTTCCATTATTTAAATCTTATGGTAACATTATATCTGCCTCAAAATATTAGTTTCATGGTTGAAGGTTGAAAATCAAGGTTGAAAATAAAAATAACAAAATAAACAAATAAGTTATACTTTAAAAATACACACAGCAATAATATGTGTATATATTTTATTCATATGCTAAGTGTTACAGTATGACCCATCTTAATTGTTTGGAAAATAAAATAAATCTAATTTTCAACAATTTTTAAATTATGATTTTTATTTTCTGGAATTAGGTTAGGATAGTTATAAATATAAAAACGTATACTTTGTCAATGGTGATTTTGTGGCATTAACAAGATTTTGTTGCAACTTAAATACGGTATTTGTTTACCAATCCCGTTATAGCCCAATTATAATATATTATCCCTTATATACACTTGTCTTAGGCATTCATAGAAAATATGCCCTTTATTTTGAAAATAGGCTAAAAAATGTATAAAAATTACTTGGATAGTTGAGGGATTATAAGGTTAGTTTACAACAGAATCAAGAAAATTAATAACATTATAAATGAAGGTAGAAAATAGTTTACAGTTGTTGATAAATCTTCCACAGGATTTTGCTGATAAACTTTACAAAACATTTTAACTATAGTACCGTAGTATGTTGTCAGTTATATGAGTACCTAGGGCACTCTAAAACTAATAAAAATTCTAGTATTTAATACAAAAATATCCCAAATTAAACTAAAATTGGGTTATTAATTGTTAATATTTTATAATGAAACTAAACGATGGTAGCCTACCTAATAAAAATTGATGAAATATTACAATGATTATTTACTAAATACTTATGGACGGAGATAAACAAAACAATCAATATGAATGCACATTTTGATTAAAGTGCAAAATAATCTTTTGCTTACATTTTATACAATCAGCTGATTTTGTTACTTTTTGGTGCGACAGCTGATTCTAGAATATTATAATAATAGTTGTAGTTTAATCAGCCATATTATAATAAATGGTTCCAGGAACTGGCACATACTTTCTCACAAAATTATTTAAATTGTTAAACAGATTCATTGTGACTTCATAATTATTGTAGGAGGGGTAGGAGAGGTGACATTAGAGTAGGATATTAACTAATAAATATTATTATTATTAGCTAGAAAGAAAACTATTCAATCGATTTCGAACAAATTTGCACAAAACAGTCTATTAGGCCTGTATAGATGCACGAAAAAAAGGTTTGAAAAACAACCCCCTTTTTGGCCCCAAAAATCAGTTATTATTATTAACTAAACAAGAATGTTTAGAAAGATACGGTTTTCTGCATATGGTAGGGTACATTAAGGGCTACAAATAAGCCAAATTTGATGAAAATCGTTAGAGCCGTTTTTTTATATAAAAAAATAACTGATTTTTTGGCCGAAAAGGGGTTGTTTTCAACATTTTTCAAAACCCTTTTTCGTGCATCTATATAGGCCTAATTGACATGTTTGGTGCAAATTTGTTCGAAATAAGCTTATATCAAATAGTTTTCGTTCTAGCTTTGTATACCGTACATACAGACAGACATTTTGTAAAAACCACTTTTTTGGACTCAGAGGGTCCCAAAACGGATATTTCCACAAAAATCTCAAAATGGATTTTTTTGCGATCACTATAGGCCTACTTTCTCTATACTATAGTATAGTGAGAAAGTAAAATCACTAAATTTAATTATAAAATCAGCTGTTTAAAGTTGTATATTTCACAGCTAAATTTTGCGAAGTTGTAATAGTTTTGTTTAAATGTTTGTTATCAGAAAAGGGAGTTTTGAGAAATACACTATAACATTTATATAAATTGATAACTTAATTTGGTGGCCTAAATAAATTAAAAGGCTTAAATAATGTCAATATAAATTAACATAGGCTAGGCCTATAAATGAATGTCAAAAGTTAACTAAAAGCCTAGAGCTTAAAATAACCATAAGTAACTTAAATAAATAATTATGAAGTAAGCATTATTAGATAAACAAGAGTTAAATTAATTAAAACCTACCCTATATATTTATACCTACCTAATTTAATAAACAATTTGTTAATAACATTGGTAAGATAACCTAAAATACAAACATTGTAAATATTTTGATGTAACTTTATTTCATGGTAGTATAATATAGATATAAATAAAATTGTGAAACTAGGTTGAATTAAGAATCAGTTTGATAAAAAGGGAAAATGCAGTGGCGGCTTGCCTATAAGGGCTCTCGGACGCCGCCCCTCCAAAAGATTTGAAAAAGAAAAAACATTAAATACCCATTCAATTATAATTATACATCTAACTAACCAAAGTGTTTTTTTCAATCACATACATCGAAAATGTAGGAAAAAACACGCAAAAATAGCGCGAGAAGTTTGTATTTGTAGCCGTGGGTCGCTGGCCAGAACGTCCCAATCCATTACCATGCAGTTATACGAAGAGTGGTAGTGGTGGGAGCTGCTGGTGCTATGACGCGTCCACCACGCGTCTAAGGCTGGAACCACACTGCGCCAAACAATTTGTTTGAAGCAAACCGAAACAAAATGTTTCAGTTTGACTGAAACATTCCCAATCCACATTGAAACAAACAGTTCACTCAAAGTTCCCAGGCATTTGCTTGTAGATACGTCCCTCCCTTTTTTAAAGTGTTAAAAGTATCGTGTTAACCACTGTATATTACCGTTATGTCCGATGATGAGGAAATAGATGATTTCGTCCCAATTTTTTGGCAATGTTTACTACAAAATTCTAAAATTCCTCGACAGTTTTGGGTGCATTTTAAAGTGTTAAAAGTATCGTGTTAACCACTGTATATTACCGTTATGTCCGATGATGAGGAAATAGATGATTTCGTCCCAATTTTGTGGCAATGTTTATTACAAAATTCTAAATTTCCTCGACAGTTTTGGGTGCATCCGTACAACGAAAGAAGAAGTTCTAATGATACAATTAAATCATTGTTATTTGAACCAGTAATTTTTGTTGTAATTTACACCAGTAGGCCTACATATAAATAGATAGTGCATCTAATAGAGTACGTGTTCAAAGTTGAGTAGTTTTTACGTTTTTAATTACCAACATATTTTGTAAATTAGGTATTTAAATGAAATCGTAAAAATTTACTATGGCTTTCTAACATTACGGCCTATAAAGTAATTATTTTAAGTCTAGGCCTAACCTAAAATTATTGTATATATTGTTGCCGTTAAGATAGGTAAAATAAATTAAACATACACACAATAATTTTAGGTTAGGCCTAGACGGATGAATAAAAATTTTATGTTTATTGAATGTATTTACAATGAATGGACATTTAACTGTGTTTACCATATTAGCTTTTATGTTATAATTAATTTTATACCTTTATTAAACATTAAACGTATGGAAACAGTAAATATATTTGTATTAAAATCAAAATAATAATAAACAGCAATTGAAAGATTAAAATTTAACTTTAAACATTAGTTTCGCCTTGTAAAATAAATATTCAATAATAATAATGATTATCAAATACTGTTAAATACAGGCTAGAATAGAAGAAGAAAGATGTTTACATCCCTTCAATAGTAAAATGTTTGATTCAAACCGGGGTTCTTCAAACATCAGGCGTGACTGGTTACGACTGAAGCAAACAAAACGTTTGACTGTGCCAGTGTGATCGCGTTTCCTCTACTACCGTGCTAATTCCGTTCCCCTGGTTTGCTTCAAACAGCCTGAGTCAGTTTGAAACCGACTCAGGCTGTTTTGTTCGATGCAGTGTGGTTCCAGCCTAAGCTTGTGCCTTATGGAAGGCTTGGGACGGCGTCCGAGCATGCGCAGAGCGACGCACGGTATATAGAATACTAACGGTAGGGTTCACGAGTGGATGTGCACCCAGGCAGCACAAATATGTATATAATATGTATTAAATACTTTCAACCAAAGTATAAATATAGTATATAATATGTATATGAAAGTAAATAATACGTATTATATACATATAAATGTCCCCCAAAAATATGGATAAAAAACGTATATATAACATATACTAATATGTTTTGTATACATATCCTATACTAACATAATAAAATATGTATAAAGTTTTACATATTAAATATGTATAAAATGAGTAAAGTAATATATAAAATACAGATATTATACGTATTTGTGGATACTTTAAAAATACTTTATGTACATGGTGCTCAATTTTGACTGCCGGAAACTTCAAGGGGTTATTTGTCAGCTAAAAACAAGCAAATAATACAATATAACATGTGTTCAATCTCAAACCGTTTTCTGTAGTCGGTCTGAATGTTTTTATAAAATCCTAAATACCGGTACCTCAAAAGCGAGTAAACACAAAATCATGAAACTTAGCATGGATGTTGATATAGTTAAAAAGCAAATTTCATAGAAATCTGAATTTCGTATAATGTTCCGTTTCAAAATGGCGGCTGTTTAAAATATTAAATGTCAAATATCTAAAAAACCACAAATTTCATTAAAAAAATTATAAGATACAAAAGTTTTGGAGAAATATGAATCTAATGGTATATCACTTTTTATCGCTGAGTCAAAGGTACCTAGATAAAAAACTTCAAATTAGTGGCCAAAAATATGGTTATGGCTCTACTTAGCACTAAAAAAAAACCTTTTTTGTTCACTAATTTGAATTTTTTTAGTTACCTTTGACCCAGTGATAAAAAGTGATATACCGTATCGTTAGATTCGTCTTTAAACTGCCCAAAATTTTTGTCTTTTTTTCTGAAATTTGCAGTTTTTTTAGATATCTAAATTTAATATTTTAAACAGTCGCCATTTTGAAACGGAACACTATTAGAAATTCAGATTTATATGAAATTTGTTAACCACCATCATTAACATTCATACTAAGTTTAAAATTTTTATGTTAACCTGTTTCTTAGATATTTAGGAGTTTTTAAAAAACACATACAGACCGACAGATAGAAAATGATTCGAGATAGGGCACATACTGTAAATGTATTATTTGCTTATTTTTAGATGGCAAATAACCTCGTGAAGTTTCAGACAGTCAAATTTGGATACCCTGTATTATTACTGTATAGACCTACCTTATACAAATTATTTACTGCTATGTTTGTAATATTCTACACAAATTATATCACATTCTATTTTGAGAATTAATAGATACAAACAATAAAAATATAAGTTTGATGAATTTCTAAGAAAAGACAAACTATTATTTATAAAACAATTTTAAATCCCCCTACAACATCGTTGGCTCGGGCGTATTTTGAATAAGCTGTTTTCAAAATCAGCTACATGTACAATCCTACAATTACTTTAACTTAGTAGTATTTATCCCGAAAAAAAGAAGAAAAAAAAACATGTTGCATAATGTAATAATTTTATAAGGAAACAAAAACCCTTGCATTGGTTCTAACTAGTTACTTTCTGGCCTTTACTTGAGCATATTTTAAGGATCTAAAAGAGTTTCAGGCAGAAAGTAATGTGTATTAAATTTTTTATTTCATGTTTAATTTGAAGATTTTTTACAAAACATTTTGAGTTTTTGTTTTAACATAAATTTGTGTGCCAGCTTGGCGAAACCACTTGTTCGTCCTTTTTTCGAAGGTCTTCAGGTCGAATGTGCCTTGGTACTTATGCCGCATAACACCTGAAAACAATTATCGTTCACTTAAAAATTTATATTTATTAGGTAGTCATCAAGTTATTTTCCAAACCTAAAAAAAAACCGTTGACCCTGTGTTATTGTGTGATTTAAAAAAAACTAGAATAAGTTTAGAGTGGTCAGTTTTTATAGGATTTATGAAAAAAAACCAAATCCTTACTTTAAAAGTTATGATAATACAGCCCATTTTTTCCGTGTTTATACTTTTTTTTAAATACAAGTAGAACCTTGATTATATGTCACTCTTTTAACAGTCACATTCCATTATACGTCATTGTCCAACGATGTCAACTTGCAATTTTGTGAAGCATCGTTATTACGGAAAGTGTCTGCACATCGTAGTGAAAATGGGAAGCGATTGTACTCAAAAGTATAGTTAAGAGGTTGGGAGGTTTTATTAAACATATAAAATGTGAATTATGCATTTTAACATGTTTTCATGTTTGTTTTATCCCCAAAACCACCAATGAAATTCCTTTTTCATATTCACTTAATGCATAATTTCTGTTATCCACCTATTCAGTTAACCGTCACAGTCATAGTCACAGTCCCAATAGTGACGGTTAATAAAGGTTCTACTCTACCTAATAAAGGTAGGCCTACTACATTTACATACAAAAGCACAAAATTTGACAAAAGTTAGATTCAATCCTGTATAGGCCTACACAAGTGACACACGACTTATTGCGGAGACAAAACAAAATTATTTAGTTTTATTAAAAAATTAATTTAATTTTGAAGTCAATTAAAATTACCGGTATGTTAGTTATTTTTCATATTAGTAGTTTTTTTGTTGTTGACAATATATGTTTACATGCATATATATGAGAGTTGTAGGCTACACAAATAATGCATATAATCTCTGTGGTAAATTGCAGTGACAATGTATTATACTATCATAAAACACAGAAGGTAATAAAATATATCAACAATATGAACAACAACACGTTGCATTTTCTTATATTAGTTCAATATAAGCCGATTTTTTAGTTGCTACATGTAAGTTTTACATATTGCTACAGTCTATTTTCATAAATTAACAAAAACCAAATTTTAACTAAGAAAACTGGCGGAAGTTTACTATTCGACCCTATGGCAACAGAAATGCAAGAATCATTTTAAAAAATAGCCTAAATGTTCTAACCTATAGTATTTAGTCACAGTATGATTAACTGAATTCAACATTTAACTTAACTGTAGAATGTAAAACAACGTTGTTGTCTGCAAAAATATCAGCCTAGGATCGAATAGTAAACTTATGGCAGAAAACTTTCTTAACTTATAATTTTATAAACTCTTGCGGTCCTTGATTTTAAAACGTAATGTATTTATGTATTTTAGGATTATTTTATTTTTTCAGCCTAGGCCTATGATAGACTGAACGAACATGAACTAGAGACGTAGGTTTTAGGTTAAGCCCAACCCATATTCACACGATTAGCGGTATAATAGCGATTTGTATTTAGGATTATTTTATTTTTTCAGCCTAGGCCTAGGAGAGTCTAGTTAACCTAGGATAGACCGAACGAACATGACTTCTTAGAGACCTAGGTTTTAGGTTAAGTGTCTAACCCATATTTACAAGATTACCGGTATAGCGATTTGTATCTAATTTAATACAACAATATATATATACAAAACATAACTTAATTTAAACTATAAACTTATTCCAATGGCGATTATTGAAGTAAAATAGTTAAACTACCGTACAACTGTCTTTTTGGTCGTCCAAAACTTTACTAGATATAATTCAAAACAAGCAAAGTACAAAAGAACGAATACGCTATAAACTACTTTAAAACAAATCTTCACTATTACACTAAAACGTATTTATTTAAACATCAAAATTATATGCTAATATTGTTATAATAAAACTCACAACTTACCTGAAATAACTGAAAAACTGTGGTGGCTTCGGGTTCACCAATTTGCTCATTTGCTGACAAGTAACAAGTGACTACAGTGACTAGATAGAGACAGTGTGGCCAAGTGAGGTCTTGTTTCCTATTGGTCAAGATGTCGGCAGCCATGTTTTTCCTAAATTCGTATCTGTTTACATTACATTCATTCACGTTCACATATTCTAAAAGCGACTTTACCGATTTTTTAACAGATATTTGTTAGTTTTTACTTTAACATAAACGTAATAGTTATTTTAAAGCTATTTGTGTTGAAGTATGTGATATTGCACCAAATTAATAAGGAAATGACAGCCGATTAGGCTACTCCCGCTACTCTACGGAATCGTTTCAGCGCGCATATTTCAGAAGTAAATACATATCAAAAGTCTTTTATTTACAACATTTTAAAAAGTTCATAACATAGGCTAACCCTTTTTATCAATAGAATAGATAAATATTAGTATTACGCAATTTTAAGAACTGTTTTTGGC
Source organism: Philaenus spumarius (assembly GCA_018207615.1). NCBI lineage: Eukaryota > Metazoa > Arthropoda > Insecta > Hemiptera > Aphrophoridae > Philaenus > Philaenus spumarius. Next base: position 421,483 of record JAGFPH010000129.1, on the reverse strand, counting down.
CCAAACCTATAATTTCGTCCGTGTTAGCCCTACGTTTGTTTATAGTTTTCAAATTAAATTGTCATCGTTATTTTTTCTTTCTTTTAGTCTTGGTGAAGGTACAATCTAAAGCGGCCCATACACGGACAGCCGTTGCTTGCCAGCGGTTGTATGTCCAGCAACGGCTTGGCAGCGACTGCTGGAAGTCGCCACTAACGAAGAAAGAGAAGCCCAGCAACGGCTTGCGATTGCACTCAGTTTCTCACCGACCGTCAAGATGAGCAGTAGTAAAATAGCTGCTGCTGTGCTAGTGTTGGATGAGTGTGGAGTGTTCGCGATGAAACGAAAACGGAAGAGATCAGAGTGGTCGAAACAGTGGTTACGGGAAAGAAGAAAGTGGTCTCATATAAATCTATTGCACCACTTAAAAGACAATAGTGCGCAGGACTACAAAAACTACTTGAGAATGACAGAGAGCGATTTTAATTACTTGTTAGAACTCATAACACCCGGCATTTCTAAACAAAATACGACGATGAGAGAGTCCATATCTGCTGAACACCGCCTTGTAGCTACACTTCGATTTTTAGCTACTGGTAGAAGTTTAGAAGATTTAAAATTTTCTTGTGCAATATCGGCACAATCACTGGGGAAAATAATTCCTGAAACTTGCAAGGAGATCTACAAGTGCCTGAAAACTGAGTTTATGAAAGTAAGTAATGATACAATAGTATTTCTGAAATATTAGTTGCAGTAGTTTACTGTACTTGAATTATAAAATAGAATCCTTTCCCATTATTTTTAGTGTGTGTTCTAACTTGATTTGTAACCCCATTAAACTCACTAAAGTGTGTGTTTTTTATTATTATATAAATTATTAATTTATAATTTTTTTTTTATTATCAATCACTGGCCTTTTTTTACAATAAATCTATTTAAGGTTTTCCAACCGTAGTTTTAAAATTACGTGATTCATTTCATTTTTTAATATAAATTGCGCATAATAAATTATTAATTGTACATATTAGGCTAAAATATCATATTTTTCCCCTTGAAAAAGCAATCACTTTTGTTAGTTACCTAATAAAATAGTAGTTCTCACAATAGGAGGTAAAAAAAACAGTATTGTAGTTAGTGAAAATAACTCGTTTTTATTTGAAAAATACAATCAGGTGGTTCACAGTTCAATTAAATTTAGGTCCACTGAAGGCATCGGTTAACAAAGAGTGAAATCTATATTCACTTACATCCCTTGGATGACTTATATCCTCTAGCTGTGGTCCGCTAGTACTTGCAGCAGCGCTGCTTTCCAACAGTGGGCTGGTAGCGTCAGTACCAGATCCAAAGTAGGTTGAGGAAGACGTACTGTGGGTATCAACAGGGCTGTACTGATACTGTGGATGGTTATGTAAATAGGTGTGGTCTGTTAATTTATCTTGGAGTCCTGCGTGCAAGACCTCGGTGATCAATTTTTCCGAGTACAGACTCTGACCTTGGCTCATTTTTCTTAGTTTTGAAGCAACTAATTTCCCAAAAATATCATATTCATCATCTTCCTTCTCTAGTGCGAACATGGCTTTTGACATTAATTTTTGACGTTGTGTTTCGGGTGTGTCAACTCTTTTTCTTTTCATCCCGGGTCTCACAAAGGTTTTAGGAGTTCGGGAGTGCTCCAACACCTTAAAAAAAAACTAATATTAGGAATTGTATGTAATAGCAATTAAGGGGACTTGCCACCAAATTTTTAAATTATTTTACAAATTTATATTTATATTGATTATTATTCTGCAGAATGTGCCGAAAACAATGATATATTTGAAACTTTTCTAGGTCAAATAGAAGTTATTGAAAAAAATAATTATTTCAACATCTGCACTCGCGTTTTCACATAAAGTTAGTCCCACATAGGCCCAAAATCCAAGCTATATCTGTCAAGCACTTATATTTTGTTCAGAAATGTACTACCTTTGTTTAAATATGCATATCAAACTGGTAAAAGAGTCACAATGCTCTAAAAACAAATAACAAGTTCCTCAGCAATGATTTATTTTGGTTTTTCACAGTTTCCCGTAAATTAGGGTATTTTAACTTTGATGTGACTTAGGCCTACTACATTTTTTTATTAGCATAACTTTAGTGTTTGATCTTTATTTTGTAATGAAAATAGGTTGCTTGTAACTCAAAAATACACATGAGCCTAGGCCTACAAGACTGTGCATAATAAGTCCATTTTGTAAGTAAAATAGGCTACGGTCAGAAAGTGTCGCTAAATGCTTAAAATAGGCTTAAAATGCTTAAAACGCTTAAAATATAGGCCCGAAATCCAAGCTATATCTGCCAAGCACTTATATTTTGTTCATTAATGTACTACCTTTGTTTAAATATGCATACCAAACTGGTAAAAGAGTCACAATGCTCTAAACACAAATAACAAGTTCTTAAACAATGATTTGTTTTGGTTTTTCACTGTTTCCCGTAAATTAGGGTTTTTTAACTTTGATGTAAGATTTCTCAAGACCTATAAAAGATATTGCAGCCATTTTTTTTTTTGCTTTCTCGTAGTATAGTTTACTAGTGCCCTACATGAGATTAGCTCAAAATACTTACTACTTTATCATTAAAAAAATATTTAATATCAACTTTTACCAATAATTTGTAACATATTTTTAAAATTTGGGAAAAAAATCCTTAGAAACAAAAAAAATTAAAAATCTCATGTAGGACACTAAAAAATGATATGTTTAAACAAATAAAAAATAGATTATTGATCTAAGTTTTATGGTTTTTGAGAAAACCTACATATAGTTAACATGGAGTAATATAGGCGTGGCAAGTCCCCTTAACCTACAGCCTACAACTCTAACCGCCATCTTGTTTTTTTCAGTTCCCTAAAAATAAAGAAGAGTGGGCTGAAGTGGCAAACGGATTCCAACAACTTTGGAATTTCCCAAATTGTGGTGGGTCGATCGACGGAAAACACGTAGCTATATCACGTCCAGCTAACAGTGGCTCGTATTACTACAACTACAAGGGATATTACAGCATTGTTCTTCTCGGGATTGTGAATGCCAACTTGGAGTTTATTATGGTGGATGTCGGCTGCAACGGACGTGTATCTGACGGCGGTGTTATTGAAGAAACTAAGTTTTACGAAAAGTTGAAAAATGGTACACTCAATTTGCCAGAACGCGCAGAAACAGTGGAAAAAATGAACTTTGTGTTCATTGGTGATGACGCTTTCGCTTTGAGAAAGGACCTTCTGAAACCTTTTCCTTTGAAAAACCTAACCTACGAACAGAGAGTGTTCAACTACAGGCTATCGCGTGCAAGGCGAGTTGCAGAAAATGCTTTTGGTATTCTTGCCACTCGTTTCAGAATTTTTCACACAACAATAAACTTGAAACCAACTACAGTAGTGGATGTTACTCTAGCTTGTGTAGCACTGCACAATTACTTACGCAAAAAATGTCGTCAATCCTACACACCTATGAATTCACTAACTATCGAAGATACTGAAATGGGAAGAATAGTGGAAGGAGAATGCAGTAAAGATCCAGTAAGCAAGAACCACTTCCAAGGATTACACGTGGCATCCCGAAACCCCACAAACATCGCAAAAGAAAGTAGATTGGAGTACATGAGGTTCTTCAATGGAAAAGGCAGTGTCCCTTGGCAAGACTGTATGGTAAAAAACTCCGCAAGACAATAACTTTACAAAGTATGTGAGCAGATTTTGATTAGACAAGTTTGTTTTTTAAGCTTTCTACAATCATTGTTTATGTTTATGAGATTAATACAGGTGTGTTTTGAATAAGATTTTTAATTGATATATTATTTTGGAGTGAAAACTAAGTGGATTTGCCGTTATTTTGTATGCAAAGTAGGATGTTTGAATTAAATAGTTTTGCTGTGAAATAACTAGCTTTTCTTACCTGACTTTCATTCTGATTTTCTTCATGTTGGTCATCCTCTGGATGGTTTTCCACTGCATGGGTTTCTTCGTCTAGATTAGAGGTGGAAGGGTTATGGGTCTCGTGGTCCGCCAAAAACAATAGAGAGTTGTAATACCACAATCTAGGCACATAAACACTGTCTTCCGACGCTCCTGATTTATATGACTCTTTCACCTTTTTATACTCACGCCGAAAGCTATTCTTCATTGAATCTATCTTTGATCTTATAAATTTCAAATCCGCAGTTGGGATCGTTTCTTGGGTCATGAGAAGCAGGTTGTTTAACGCTTCTTCACGCTTGTTCCTATCTCGATATTCGTCGGATCTCACCTTCCACAAGCGAGGATAATTCCTGTACGCGTCAATAAAGTTATTAAGGAACTGTGGATTCATAAAACTGTTACTTTCTTTGTCGGTCATTGCAAACAAATAATATTAAACAAAATAAAACAACACAAAACCACAAGAGCTATTTCACCAGGAAGAATGCACTACACTTCACAAGCTGAACTACCTGACTCACTCACTGCCTGGGCTGTACTGAGCGGCGAGGAGAAGTCAAGCCGTTGCTGGGAATGCCCATAGACACCGAGCCACGGCTGGCGCCACCAACGGATTTCGGACCGGTTGGAAAGCCGACCGAGCCAAGCCACTGCTTGGAAACTACGTCATAATTGGCTTGTGGAGCCCATACACGGACAGCCGTTGCTGGACATACAACCGCTGGCAAGCAACGGCTGTCCGTGTATGGGCCGCTTAAGGCAAGAATCATATTAATAAGTAGGCCTAACTGAAATAATGAGGGAAATTAATAATGAAACCTGTTTTTCGGCTTTGAATAACTTAAACTTGAAAATCTTGAATTGCCTAACCTCAAAATCAAAGAATTGTAATTTCGATGTTAAATTGTTGTTAGAGACATTAATTTTATTATTAGCTTTCAATTGAAATAGAAATAAATTAGTTAGTTAGGAAAGTTTTAATTGCTTCGCTTATTTAAAAAAAATCAGATGGAAATAAATGCATTGTAAAAATCTGAAAGTGTAGGCCTAACTTTGAAAATATTTAATTTGTAAAATTTATTCATTGATAAATAAGGCTAATTAACAACAGGATAATAATTTTGCATTTTGATTTAGGCCTATTCATTGTTTTATTTTTCGTTTTGTTTTACTTTGAATTTTTGATATTTTAATTTATTCATTAAGTTAGGAAAAATTTCAAAGTTAGCTTTAAGAAAATCATTTTTAAGATTTTGCTTTTCAAACTGAATTGAAACCTAAAATCAGTAAATACACATTTCATAATTAACTTGCCACAAAACTTTAACTCTGGGAAATTTTAAGCAACAAAATTGTTGATTAAAATTTATGGTGCATTTGTTATGCATTTGTTATTTTTTATTGAATTTTGCATTTGTGAATATTTATAGGCCTATGTGTTTTCAGCTCAGCGATTTACAAAACACTTTCTTATTCCCTATTTGTTACATTACCAGTTAGAAACTTTTACCAACTCACAAACACAGACAAAAGCAGCCCCTCGTAGTACATTGTACCCTCATTACACAAACCTGATATAGCTTTATTAGTTTGTAATTAACGTCAGTAGGCTACTCAACTATCCGCATAGACTAGTAAAAAATGTGATAGTAGGTTAAAAATCATTATTTTTTAATAGGTTATTTCATTTTAAACAACTTATCTGCTTTCTAACTACTTTTTAACATTTAAAAAGTTGTTTACGAGGCCTATATGAAATAAAACAAAAGGTTTTATAAATATTTTGAAAATAAATTACATTATACTTTATGGCAGATAACATTACTTTTAGGAAAAACATGGCGGCCGCTTTCATGTGGCCACACTGTCTTTATCTAGTCACTGTACAAGTGACTACAGTGACTTGATAGAGACAGTGTGGCCAACGAGCGCTGGCCGCCACATTGTTTCCAACTCAACACGGGTTTATATTAGCGTAAGGACGATTTTTCGCATTTAACTCCAATTTCCGCTTCAAAATTGTTCTTATGCAATTGGATTAATACTTTGTCACAAAAATGTTCAAGTATAAACCATTTTTTTCGATATATTTTCCTCACTAAATGAATGAATACAGAAAATACCGGCTGGCACTTTTTTAATACTCGTTCACATTATCATTTAAACATCTATATAATCTAATTAAATTTAGTGAAGTATATACTATTATTATTTTTCTTCATAAGAAAAGTACAAACAATATTTCTGTGTAGTTGAATTTTTAACAATTATAAACACATTTGAGTAGTTTAGTACAAATGGAACAAAACTACTATGGTACATTTAGCCCATTGAAATGACAAAAGTTGGCCCTTCGAAAAATACCTGAAGTTTTTTAAATTATAAATCCAAAATTAAAAAATCTGTTTTAAAAGAAACAATAAAAAAAATATTTTTTTTTCAAAAATACATTTTTGGGAGAAAAATATTAAATTTCGTCAAAATTCAAAAGTTAACGTATTTAAAAAATGTATGAATACTTAAAAATGCAAAATTAGAGTTTCTAAACTGTATTATAAAGGATATATATATGCTACCCAAAAATAATTTCAAGTGTAATTTTGTGCGTAGTTTTTCCACGAGTAAAAAAGTTCATAAAAACACAAAATATGTTTCCGACAAGGCATAAAATAAAGCCTAATATATTCTAAATAGGCATACACAAAAATATAGTAAACACATTATTTAGTAAGTAGGCTACCGTATTGAAAAGAAAAAATATGGCGAGTAGGCGTATTGTAAAATTTACCTTAAAAGGTTAAAACAAATAAAATATGTTCCAAAAAGGCATACAACGAAGCCTAATTTATTATAAACAAAAATATATTAGGACTACCACATTATTTTGTAAGTAGGCTATTACAGAAAGAATTAGGTAGGCCTAGTTATAGTTTTCACGCACTCAAGCTATTAATAATAGCCTACAGTGACAAGAGATAAAAGTAGACTATAATGTAAAAACCATGTACTAAATAAATCTGAAGAATCTCCTGAGTACAATGATATATACGGTAATATAACTTAATTATTGCTAAAATAAGTTAGTACTCTAGGTAGGCTATTCTTTGCCAGAAAGAAGGTTAATGGGAGGAGTGAAAATAATAAATACAAACATATACAATGAAAAATAATTGCGTACAAACTTTATTTTAGGTTTACATCACTATTTACATTTTGTCTTCTTAATACTTGTACTTAATACTGTCAAAACCACTAAAAGGGCCAGTTATCTATATATACCTAGACTGTAATTTCAGTTTTCACTAAGTTAACACTAAATTACAACTGAACTATTTAATAAACTTAGGTCTAATAATTAAATCATAAACTAGGAAAACCCATACAAAAAAGCAAGAAAACAATGAAATAACAGCAGTAATATCACGAAAAGAACTAATTCCTATTTAAATAACATTACTGTAAGCAGAAAAATGGAAACAATATGGCGCAGCCAATAGAAAACAAGACGTCCGTTGACCACACTGTCTCTATCTAGTCACTGTACAAGTGACAATGTCACAGAACACTCTGGTGGATTATAATGCAAGTAAAGTCCAGAGGTGTAAAGTAAGTATAATAAAATACAGCTGCTATCTTTTCTTGCAATCTTTAAAGTCAATTATGTTACTTAATACGTAATTTCGGTCAAAATTTCCGGTTTATTTTTTCGTTTCATTGTAAACTTTACTAATTTGATTTTCTTTATGAATGTATTTATGTATTAATATATAAATACGTATATGATATGTATAACTAATACATATACCAATCTTGTACATTGATACATTATATTTTTTACGTATTATATACGTAGTGTGCTACTTCGGCAGTAACTCGTGACGTCAACGGGACCCACTTTCTCATAAGCTCCATAAACTTATCATGTAAAAATTGAAGAGCCTTATGTAAAAATGTAATAACTTTAAAAATATTTAACCGATTTTAATAAAATTTTAACCGCACATAGAAAACTTATCTTTAATAATAATATGAAAAAATCAGATTGTTACAACAAGTTTTAATACCTTTACTGATTAGGCCTATAAAAATTACTTTCCGATATTTTTATTCGGTGAAAAATTGTTTGTTCATGTCTTCAGTAAAATTTGAATAACTTTAAAATATTTAACCGATTTTAATAAAATTTGAACCACATATAGAAAACATATCTATAATAACAATTTAAGAAAATCAGCTTGTTAGAACAAATTTTAATTCCTTTACTGATTAGGCCTATAAAAATTTCTATTTCAAATTCGACAAATAGTGAACAATATTTTTTTAATTTGAATTATTTGACATTTATTTTAATTGTGTATTGGGATAGAAATATAATAAGCTATAGAGAATTTTATTGTGAATCCAAATCCTTTTTAATATTTTAAATCGAATAAGTTATATATATCAAAAGATATATACATTTTAAAAATGTATTGTAAAATTTTGTTTACGAAGTATATAGGTTTTTGATAGGTACCTAAAAATTTAATAATAATAATTTATAAATCAAATAATTTATCATATCAGGATGATTTTCACAGAATGTGTATAATAATCTCTGATTATTTTACACATTAAACTCTGTATTAAACTCTGATTTTAGATTACTAGAATTTAATACTTGTAGCTAGTAGTCTAGTGTTAATACTCGTACGTATTTAGTTTTCATTTTATTTTGTTTGCTGCATTATTTGAATCCAAATAAACAATGGACATGCAGTTGAATGACAATATTTAATTAACCTTAGATATTTAACTCATAATACACTTACAATCCTAATACACGTACACTAGCAAAACCTTCAATCGGGAAGTAAAAATGGATGAAATAGTTGACATGTAAAAGAGATATGAAAATCAGTAGTTTATTATTGATTGCAGTCGTATTAACAGAGTATATTATTATACACATTCTGTGAAAAATCATCAAGATATGATAAATTATTTGATTTATAAATTATTATTATTAAACTTTTAAGTACCTATCGAAAACGTAGTATATACTTTGTAAACACAATTTTACAAAACATTTAAAAAATGTATATATCTTTTGATATATAAATTCGATTTTAAATATTAAAAAAGACTTGGATTCACAATAAAATTCTCTATAACTTATTATATTCCAATCTCAATACACAATTAAAATAAATGTCAAATAATTCAAAATAAAAAAATATTGTTCACCATTTGTCGAATTTTAAATAGTAATTTTTATAGGCCTAATCAGTAAAGGTATTAAAATTCGTTCTAACAACCTGATTTTTTAAAATTATTATTAAAGATATGTTTTCTATAGATGGTTCAAATTTTATTAAAATCGGGTAAATATTTTTAAAGTTATTAAATTTTTACTGAAGACATGAAAATTTTTTCATCGAATAAAGATATCGGAAAGTAATTTTTATACACCTAATCAGTAAAGGTATTAAAATTTGTTCTAACGACCTGATTTTATTAAATTGTTATTATAGATATGTTTTCTATATGTGGTTCAAATTTTATTAAAATCGGTTAAATATTTTTGAAGTTATTAAATTTTTACTGAAGACATGAACAAACAATTTTTAATTAAATTACAAGTGAAAAAACATAGACCAAGACCGGGAGTTGAACCCGGGACCTTCAGGTTTCCGTCCTGACTTATTAAATAAGAATTAAGATTGTCTTCAATGTCCTATATAGGAGGTAGTCAGTCTGTTGGTTCAATAATTGCAGTACAAACCGTACAAGTGAGATAACATCGACCAATATCGGTAGATACCAGGGTAGCTCAGATGGCTAGAGCGTCAGGACGGAAACCTGAAGGTCCCGGGTTCAACTCCCGGTCTTGGTCTATGTTTTTTCACTTGTAATTTAATTAAATATCCCTTGCTGAGGAAGTGTGTAAGCGGAAAAAATAAAAAAAAAAAAAAAAATAATAATAATAAAAACAATTTTTCACCGAATAAAGATATCGGAAAGTAATTTTTATAGGCCTAATGAGTAAAAGTATTAAAATTTGTTCTAACAACCTGATTTTCTTAAATTGCTATTATAGATATGTTTTCTATATGTGGTTCAAATTTTATTAAAATCGGTTAAATTTTTTTAAAGTTATTCAATTTTTACTGAAGACATGAACAAAATTTTCACCGAATAAAGATATTGGAAAGTAATTTTTATAGGCCTAATAATCAGTAAAGGTATTAAAATTTGTTCTAACAACCTGATTTTATTAAATTGTTATTATAGATATGTTTTCTATATGTGGTTCAAATTTTATTAAAATCGGTTAAATGTTTTTAAAGTTATTAAATTTTTACATAAGGCTCTTCAATTTTTACATGATAAGCTTATGGAGCTTATGAAAAAGTGGGTCCCGATGACGTCATGAGTTACTGCGCATCCACTCGTGAACCCTACCGTTAGTATTCTATATACCGTGGAGCGACGTATCTAGTGAGTCAGAAAGAAGGATGGACTTCTGCTACAAGCAATATAACTAAAGGTGTGTAAGTAGAGTATTTCAGATTTACATATGATAAGTATTTCAGAAACATATGGCATCACAAATTTAATACCTAGATTGCCTTAAAAACTCACTAAAATACACAAAATGTACAAACATCCCAGTGGTGTGTGCCCCCCCCCCAGCATTTTACTCACGAGCCGCCACTGGGAAAATGTTTAGTGGAATGGATATTTTGTATTATGGCAGTGGTTACAAGGAACAAAACTATTTTAAACTGAACTGAAACTGAATAGACCAAATATTAAATCGAGAAGGACCACACAACAGCTGTTCCAATGCAAGTCAGAAATTGCAAATCGATGAAATAATAAATTATATAAAATATATAAAGTGTAAAGAACTAAAGAAACTATTTAATTTATGTAAAATTATGGACAATTATTACCAATTATAATGGTAAAACAAGTTTAGTGAAAAGAAAGGTGAACATGTTTAAAAAATATATGTTTTATATAAAAACCAATGCCGTTGTAAAGACAAACCACTGACTTTTAGTAAGTGAGGCAGTTGAACCCGGGAGAACAATTGAAAAATTCCATTCTTTAAAAGTAGTACCAGTACAGATTTTGTAAATGTTACATGTATTTATGCTTGTCGAACAATCATATTTAAAATAATTCTATATAGAAGAATATAAAAATAAAATAGAAGAGAATTGCAAGTATATTTGAATAATAATATATCGATTTGAAATAAACCACAGAATTTGAGGTAATAATAATCCATTTCATTTGTAACAAGGAGAAACTACAAAATTTAACTTAATACCTATGTGAACTGTATAAATTTTTGAATTCTAAATAATATTTGAACTTAATTTGAACTTTAATGAATTTTAATTTAAGAACCAATTTATGTATAGTCTATAGTTATAAAAATTATACTGATTAAAATTACATATTAAATAGATGCCACCAACCCATGTAAAGAACCCGAGATAAGAGTAAAGAGCTAAATAAATATCTGTGAAATTAATTGCAATACGATATTAAGAAAAGTATATTAAAAGAAATTTAACATTTAATGTGTTTCTTATTCTTATAGTAGAGATACTAGTTTTAGTAATATAAGCCTAAGTTTTGAAATTATATTAATTTGACAAATTGACATCAAATTTGTATTATAAATTTGGCTTTCCCAACGTGAGGCTTCTCACAGAATATAATAAAGTTGTATTATAACACATTTAAACTTAACAAGCTGCTTGGTTTTGAGCTGATTCTAAAGCAATGGCTTGTTTAGAGGCTTCTTCCAATGTTAATGAATTATTCTCAAGCAGGCATAGTCGAATCACTGGAGAGACTTTAGCCCATTGATGAATACATCCCTGACAAAGATGTTTTTGTGCTCTTCTGCTGTGACAGCAGCAAATTGACATTCTTTACTTAGTACTTTTAGAGCAAGTAAGTACTGATTTACTGACTCACTAGATTGTTGTTTATGAGAGGCCAGTTGGTATCTTGAAAATATCTCACTAGTTGGTTTGATGTACATGTCATTGAGGGTTTTTATAGCATCCTCGTATGAATTACACTCAGAATAATAGTAAAAAATTGGCTGTGAAACGTGACTATTTAAAAGATTTAATTTGTTCTTCTTAATAGTTCTTCTTTTTTAGTTATCTTTGCAAAAAATCTCTCAAAGGTATTTTGCCAATGCTATCTTTTTATTTTTAATCTTGCTATTGTGATGTTGGTCAAACATAAAAGTCACAGACTTTTGATCAGTTATCAATTTGAAATGGTGACCATCAAGAAAATGTCTCCATTTTTATAGACATTCAACAATTGCGAATGCTTTTTTTTCCCCACCTTGCTGGGGGAAATCGTTCAATAAAAAAATGCAACTGGGCGTTCTGACTGTGAAAGAGTGGCAGATATAGAATGTTTCGATGCGACAGTTTCAACTACAAACAGGATATCTTCAGCAATTGCAGACAATGCTGATTGAGCAATTTCTTCTTTCATTGGCTCAAAATCTGAGATAGCTTTTGATGAAAGCAGGAAAGTTGTACTAACTAAGCTTTAAACTTTCTGAGAGAAGTTTGAGATCCATTTTGAGTAGTGTGACAACATTCCCACTGTGATGCTGAGGTAGGGGAGGGTTCAACAAAGGCTTTAGACGTTCTTCATCAGGCTTCACAGTTTTGTTTTAAATTTTATGTCCTAGTAGTTGTATTGAAATTACATAATACTTACTCTTCTTCTCATTAATAGAAGGATTGTACTTTTTTACAGCTGCTAGGAAACTCTCGAGATTTCTATTATGTTCGTCCTGGTCTTTCCCACAGATGGTTATATCATCAAGGTATGCATATACACCTGTGAGTCCTTTAACCTTCACGATGTCATCTATAACTCACTGGAAGCAGGCCACACCATTTGTTACTCCGAATGGCACTCAACAAAATTGGTATATACGTCCGGCAGCTTCAAAGACATTGTATCGTTTCTCATCTTCTCGTAACGAAATCTGATGGTAGGCACTGGACAAGTCAATCGTACTGGACACTGAGTGGCTACATACTTGTGATATAATATATTCAATACTTGGTAAAGGATAAGCATCCAGTAAAGTGAAACAATTTATAGTTTGGGATAGTCTACCATTTGCTTTTTGTGATTTTCGTTAGTAGTGACCAGGACCTGTGCTCGCCAAGGTGCGTGACTTTCTTCTGTTATTCGTTCAGCAAGTAATCTGTTTACTTCTTCACTAATAAACGCCCTGTCAATCATGGAGTATTTACGGGATTTACTTACTATAGGTCTGATACCGGTACCTTTTATTAGATTATGAAATAGAGGCGGGGGTTCAATATTCACTTTAGCTAAAGCACAAACACTAAGAGGAGTTTTTGAACCACCAAAGTTAACTTGGATTTGCGAGTGCTGTTTCAATAAGTCATGACCTATAATCATGTCTACACACAAGCAGGGCCGGATTTAGCATGGGGCAAAGTGGGCCCGTGCCCATAGCGGCAAATTTTCAGGAGCGGCAAAATTTGGAATTTGGGAAATAATATTACAGTACTATGTTTTAGAAAAAATGCGTATGAGCGTCTGACATAGATGTAGTAATGAATGAGCTAATGCCAAGTTATTCGTTTGACTCAAACTAAATGTACACTGACGTATTTGTGAGTGTGTGAGACAGATGCGGCCGCTGCTTCGTTTATCCTCGGCTCCGTTCGGCGGCGAATCAATAAACTTCGTGCCTTCGGCTAACACCGAGAAAGGCGAGAAATCACAGTTGTCTGTTTTGTCATTCGTTCAGTTCAGACTTATTGTTGTTTGCGTTTCACCATCACCACTTTTTCACTGTTCTTGTGCTGCAGCACAACTCTTCAGTGCGATTCGTTCAGAGTAAAACTGATTTACTGTACTTTTGTTTTTAAAGTTTTAAACGTAGTAGCCTATAGTAGTGTAGTTTTAAAGAAAAGTGTTTTCAAACTCAAAATGGACGTAATTGTTTAAACTGTATAATGTATAATAAACTTGAAATACGTGATTTGAAATTGATGTGTCTTTTATTATTTTGCAAAACCACTTCTGAATTTCACCTTGTAAAAATTACGCAATAACTTAATTAAATTTGTAAAAGTCAAATTAGATTTAGCCCCCTCACCTTCTGTTGGTGTAATCATGCAGAAATATTAATAAAAATTTAGTATAATATTTTTCTAAAGATGAAAAACGTATTCGTTTGTAATTCAAACTGCATATATTATATTTTGTTTTAATAAAGCTTTATAAAATCTCATTAACTCATTAGTAACCAATATAAACAAATGTTTTACTACTAATTAAATCAACCTGAGCAAATTAGAAGAAAGAAAATAGTATTAACACTCTTTTTGTAATGAGTAAAACATATTGCAAATTCAATGTAAACTAGAAACAATTTTGGTTTTGGTATAAAATGCTTTTAACCCTATTGAGTGGTCAAAGCGCTAGGCTTTGGTCCAACACTACTCAATGACAACGCTACAATGTATTGAATATTTCACCCACCAAAAATCATCCAATCGCAATAAAACACAAACTGTTGGAAAGAAAATGATTTAAAATTAAATTTTTGTATTTACATATTTTTTTAAAAACCTAAATTTACATATGTAATCAAAGTTTTAAAATTTTAGTTTTCTGTAAACGTTTTGCCGACTGTAATCAAATTGTTACAATTTATCGTTGTAAACAGGACATTGTAGCGATTTATTGGATTGGATGGTTGGTGCTGGCCGGCATCAATTTCTGCAAATCGTAATGATAAATTGGAACGTGTAAACAGTAGCGCCCATTTATCGCTACAATTTGACTTAGTTTGCATGGGCCGTACACCGGAAAGGTTGTCGTACTAGTTCGTTGATTCCGTTTTACGTGTTTTTTTTTACCGTGTGTTGTTTTCATTCAATTGGCAGCAAGGCAGCTCAAACTCCTCGAGAGTTCTTGACTGAATTTATTGAACTATATCGGCGTTTTACCTGCTTGTGGCTCATTAAGAGCAAAGAATACTCTCACAGGAATAAAAAATACCTTGCGCACATAGCACTCGTTCAAAAATACAAGGAGTTCGATCCGTTGTCAGACAGAAACACTGTTGTTAAAAAAAATTATTAATGCATTGCGTACGGTTTATAAGAAAGAACTATCGAAAGTTAAAGATTCATCAAAGAAGATTGGACAAGAAATCGTTGCATGTAAACAGTACTCACACTTTCGATTTATTGTAACGATCAATTGTTACGATTTATCCTAGCGTGTAAACCAGGCTTAAAGCTCAATGGTGCTCGACCGGGATATTTTGATGATAATATAGAGATACCTTTGGATTCGTCAAGATTTTAACTTTCTAAAATTGCCACCCAATCAAATGTCACTTGCATAGTTCCAAAGATATGGAATTGTCTGTAAACCTTTGCAATTGGACAGATTTCAACCAATAAAACAGCACATTTTGCGTTCGAAATGTACCATTTTATATTGCGTTTATAAATTGCGTTTTTTATGGTCTAGAAATTGCATTCGCATTTATAGACCAAAGTTCAATTAATTTAAAACAAAAGGGCGGTGACTAGCTAAACTTTTTGGTTCTACAGCCCCCAAGGGTTTGTTCAAAATTGTATATATTAAGTAGCGTCACGAATTATTTTTTAAAATAATATAATCTTAACCTTTTTTTTATTACATATGTGCACATATTTATATATATATTAGCATTATATTTGTATACATTTAAGTATATGTTTTCTTGCTGAATAACTTTCTACTTGTAAAGTTGGCCAACTCTAACTCTTGTCTAGTTTTAAGAGAGAGTATCAATCACTAATTAAGATCTTGTCAATCAAGTTTAAAGCTTTGTTATTCTGTAAGAAAAAGACAAAATTTTATTAATTGTAATTTGTTTTACTTGTAAATTTAAATAAAAGGGGGGATTATTTGTTAATTTTTTTCAACAGAATTAAATTTAAAAAAAGGACATCAATCTTAAAATATTTTTGATCATTAATATATCACTTCAACATTTGTTTTCTTGGTTAAGGGCGTGTAAACTTTTCTTTGTTTATGTATATATAAATATATATATATACACCAAGATTTGAACTTGGTGAATAATAAATCAAAGCTGATTTAAATGTAAAATTTGTTTATTTTTGGAGTTATCCTGAAATATTTTGGTAATCATTGTAAGTGAACAACATTCTTTTTTAAACAAGGTAAGAAACAATTAACTTTTTTTTTGAAATTTGAATAGGGCTTGACATGTGCAGTCTGTCGGGTCCAGTACGCATTCCAAAGTGAAATTCACCCTAGACTGTCACAGCAACCAGTTGGTTTATTTTTGTTATTTTTAATTTGGAGAAGAATTATAAAAGGTTAACATAGTTGTTTCATTGATTGTTAATTAAATAAAAAGATTAGTTGTTTTAAAAACGATTTATTAATTACTTTAATTTAAATTTTTTCTTTCCTAAACTCAAAAGGTTTTGGGCCCAGACACGATAAATATGTAAGTATCCTATAGTAAATAAATTTATTTAAAAAAATATGAGTTCATTACAAAATTTACCTTTACTAGCTGCTGATAATTTTAATAACTGGAAGTTTCGGGTAAAATGTTTATTAGATGAAAAATCAGTAGCTGATGTTATTGAGCAAGAGATTGATACAACAACCCCAGAAAAAGAAAGAACTTTTAAAACTAATGATGCTAAAGCTAAATCAATTATTGTTCAATGTCTTACTGATAAACATTTGGATTTAGTTAAAGACGCAAAAACAGCTAAAAAAATGATAAGAGTCATTGGAAGCAGTATTTGAAAGAAAAAGTGTATTTACAAAATTACACTTGAAACGAAAACTATTATCATTAAAATGTTCTAATAATGAAAAATTAGAGGATAAATTCTTAAATTTGATTCTATCATTAGAGAATTGGAAAATATGAAATCAAAAATAGATAATCAGATAAAATTTGTCATCTGTTACTTACAATGCCTGAAAAGTATAATACTGTAATTACAGCTATAGAAACGCTACATAATGAGATTACTCTGAAATTTGTCAAAGCAAGATTATTAGATGAAGAATTAAAATTTGAAAATAAAGACTACAATAATAAAGAAGAGCAGGTATCATTTAAAGCATTTTCATACACTTATTGTTACAAGTGTGGTAAGCAAGGTCATAAAATAACAGAATGTCCAATGAATAATATTAGTGATCGTGGAAGAGGAAGAGCAAGATATTTCCGAGCACAAAATTCAAGAAGAGGACATACTGAATATGCTCATCAAGTAAACGATGTTGAAATATTATTTATATCTACAAACTTCATATCAAATGAAGATAGTGAATTTTTTTTTTTTTTTGATTCTGGATATACAACACATCTTGTTAAAAGTGGTCTTGAAAAATATATGTCAAATATACAAAAGTTAACAACAGAAATTAATATACATTATAACATTTTGACCCAGTTGAGTAAGAACAAACTAGTAAAAG
>JAGFPH010000129.1:373595-403595 GCA_018207615.1 Philaenus spumarius | reverse complement strand
CTCTATGCTTTAGTCATTATGGGAAATTATTAATTTATTATCATCATATAGTATTTCTGTTACATGGCTGTTAGTGTTACAACACAAGCTGAGAAAAAAGGACGACAAGTTTTGTGCTTGCCTATTAATATACAAGATTGCAAACGGGATGACAATGAAAGCTGTAAAAAACTATTACTGGAAGATGTCAAGGATATAAAATTAATTTTGAAGCTTTAATTGTCGAGGGTATAAATCATAATTTATTGTCAGTTAAAAAAATAACTCAAAATAATGATAATGTCATTAAATTTACAAAGAATGAAGTAAATATTAACAGGGACAAATTTTGAATTAAAATGTCAAAATTTAAATGATTTATATGTAATTAACATAGAAATCAATCGTGATCATGAAAATTATTGCAATATTGCAGAGGGAAATAATGTAAATAAAGAAAAGGAAGCTGATATATGGCATCGAAGATTAGGACATCTTAATCGCAAGAGTATGAAATTATTAAATTTACCAACAAGTCAAGAAAAATGTCCAACTTGTATTGAAGGAAAAACATCAAGATTACCATTTTACAATTGTGAGAAACAATCTAAACAAATTGGTGATTTAATTCACTCAGATATTAGTGGACCTGTTAAAACACCTACTCAAGAAGGATATATATATATTTTCAAGTAATTATAGATGATTGTTCACATTTTAATGTAGTAAAATTATTAAAATATAAAAATGAAGCAGAAAATAATTTGATAGATTACATTATAGAAGTTAAAACACAAAATGGATTTAAAACTAAGCAAATACGTCTTGATAATGGAGGAGAGTTTACGTCTAATCAGTTCAAACTTTATTGTAAACAAAAAGGAATTATTTCACAATATACTCAAGCTTATACTCCACAGCAAAATGGAACATCGGAAAGAATGAATAGAACATAAATGGACAAAGTGAGAACACAATTTATAGATACTAATTTACCAAAATATTTATGGGGTGAAGCAATACATTGTTCAGCATATGAATTAAACAGATCACCAACAAACGCTAATCAAGGTAAAGTACTTACAGAAATTTGGAGCCATAAAATTGATTTATCAAAACTGAGAGTTTTTGGTTGTCAATCATGGGTGTTGAATAATCCTAAACAAAATAAATTAGAGCCTAGAGCCAAGTCGATGAAGATGATTGGTTACTGTGGAAGTAGTTATAGATTATGGGATCCATCAACAAACAAAATAATTACATCAAGAGATGTAATATGTGATAAAACAAAAATTAAATTTAATAATAATAATTGTACATCACAAGAACATTTATACCAAAAAGAAGAAACAGAAATTGAACATGAAATGATTGATCAAAATAATGTTAACAAATGAATATAATGATGAATCAACTACAGAAAATGATATTAATGAAACAATTAATTATTGAAATGGAAAATAACACAGGAAATGAAGGACAAGAAAAAAATATTTTCATTATGTAAGCTCCCGGATTGGAAAATTATAACAATTAAATATTCAAGATGAATCTAGTAAAACAAGATCAGGAAGAAGAATTAAAACTCCCATTTGGCAAAACGACTTCCAAATGTATATTGTTTATTAACAGAAAATAAAGATCCCATCACATTTCAAGAAGCATCAAAGGATCCAGATTGGACAGAAGCAATAAATAAAGAACTGAACGCATACAAAATTTAGAAACTTGGGTAGAAACAGATTTACCACCAGGAAAAATTGCTATTGATACAAAATGGGTATTTCGGACTAAAGAAGATGGAACAAAAAAGGCACGTTTAGTTGCAAAAGGATTTCAAGTAAGTGATTATGAAGACTTTAATACAAATTATGCACCCGTTGCTAATGTATCAACTATTAGAATAATGATATCAATTGCAGTTCAAAAAATTTTACCAATTACACAATTTGATATACCAACAGCATTTTTGAATGGGAAAGTGGAATCTGAAGTTTATATAAAAATTCCAGAGGGACTAAAAATTAAACAAGGTAAGGTTTTAAAACTTATACGATCATTATATGGGTTAAAAGATTCTCCTAAATGCTGGAATAATGAATCTAATGAATTTGCCACAGAAAACGGGTTTGAAAGATCAAAGTATGATTATTGTTTGCATTACAAAGAAGATTGTTGGTTAATAATTTATGTTGATGATAATAAATTTAAAAAAAATATAATATTATTATGCATTGAAAGAAAAATTTAATGCTAAAATTCTTGGCAAAATAAAAAAAATTTTAGTAATGGAAATAACAAGAAATGAGGATACTATAACTATAACTCAATCAAAATTAATTGAAAAAAATTCTGGATAAATTTAACATGAATGATTGTAAAATTATAGGAACTCCAATGGAAGTTAATTTTCATTTTGATAAAAATTTAAAACAAGTTGATGTTCCTTATCGTGAAATAATTGGAAGTATAATGTATTTGGCAATTTCTACAAGACCAGATCTGATGTATTCAGTTTCCAATTTAAGTAGAGTGTTAGATAAGCCAACAAGTCAGTCATGGGTAGCAGCTAGGAGAATAATTCGATATTTAAAAGGGACTAAAGATTTAGGATTATTATATAAGAAAACTGACAATTTTACAATAAAAGAATACTCAGATTCAGACTGGGCTGGTGACAAGATTGATCGAAAAAGTACAAGTGGATCAATAGTATTATTTGGAGGAAATGCAGTATCTTGGCAGTCAAAAAAACAAAATTGTGTAGCATTATCAACTGCAGAAGCAGAATATATAGCTGCAACATTAACTGCACAAGATCTTATTAATATCAAGGGTGTAAGTAAACATTTTGGAATTGAAAGTGATATTGAATTATATGTTGATAACATTGGTGCAATAAACATGACTAAATCACATGAAAATTCTAAACGAAGTAAACATATTGATATAAAGCAGCATTTTATTAAAGATTTAATTATGAAGAAAATAATGAAGATTGAATACATCAACACGAAAGAAAATATTGCAGACATGCTGACCAAGGCTTTGTGTAAAGAAAAATTTATAAATTTAAGGAATAAAGTTATGAATGACATTTCATTTAAAAATAATCAATTAAACTTTAACAAGTTTTAATTGAGGAGTGTTATGATATATAGATGGCATGTCGTTGCTAAGCAACTAGTTGGTTTAGTTTTATTTTTAATTTGGAGAAGAATAATTATAAAAGGTTAACATAGTTGTTTGATTGATTATTAATTAAATAAAAAGATTAGTTGTTTTAAAAACGATTTATTAATTACTTTAATTTAAATTTTTTCTTTCTTAAACTCAAAAATATTTACCTCTCCCTTCTCATTACCAACTGAAACTGCAAGATTACTTTTGAGATTGGAGTTGACCATTCAATTGACTTAATAAACTCACTTACTGTAGATATGCGAGAGACTCTGAATTTCTTTTTAAGTACCGTCAACTGGGGTAACTTTGGCCCTTAAGGGTAACTTTGGCCCAAATCTTGGAAAAAGATAATTTGATCTACTGTGGGTTACCAAATAGAGCTATCGACATGATTCTTGTGATAAATCATAGGTAGCAGCACTGGCTAGACTCCAATACCAAGATTGTTGTAGTTCCATCTTTTGCCACCACTACAGTGCTGCTCCATATTTATATTTACTTGTTGTGGCTGTTTTGTTATAAACCAACTTTTGTTTGCACATCCAGAACTATTCATATTTTTTAACTGGTAAGTACATGACAGCTTTCATTTAACATATATTAAAAGTATTTTAAGTATGTCTTTTTTGAAATTTATCTTGTTTATTTTTAAAATTCGATTTTCTTGATTAGGCTAAGTTTGGCCCAAGAATTGGGGCAAGATTAGCCCAACATGGAATCTGCTTCGGGAAGCAAATATGCTTCTATTCCTAAAGATGTGTTCCCAACATTGCTAAAAGAGCTCATGAATAATTTGGACGAAAACAAGGGAAGTAATTTGGTTGCTGGGTTTAAAAAATGTGGAATTCATCCTCTGAACAAACAAAAGTTACTAGACAAACTACCCGAAAATCAAAATGTTGATTATGACTCCGTTGGAGATTCCTTTTTGGAACAACTTGAAAACAAACGAGCCGAATACCTACAAACTGGTGGACCAAAGAGGAAGAAGAAGAAGATCCAAGTACCTGCAGGAAAAAGTATAACTGTTAATGACTTATCAGAGGAATCATACCTACAGCCATCAACAAGTGGTGTAACAGCTCGAAAAACAAAATCTCAAAGACAAACACAAAATGGGAAAAAGGAAATAAAGTCAAGAAAACGAAGTAAACAAATTTTCTATTCTAGCTCATCAGAAGATGAAGACGATGTAGAAGTTGTATTAGAGTCTGATGAAGTTAGTGAAACTTTCTCAGACCTTGAAGATAGCATTCAAGATCATGAAGCCCCCCTTCTCGATTCTTCAGTCTCTAACGACCCATCGGAGTTTGACATTGACAATTTTGTTATTGTAAATTATAATGAACAAAAGTATCCTGGAAGGATTATAAGTCTTTCTAGCAATGGCCCTACAGTTCAGTGCATGGAAAAAAAGCTTAAGTTCTGGCGCTGGCCCGAAAAGAATGACACTTTTTCTTATGACTGGGAAGATGTATGTTGTAAAATAAAACCACCAAAAATTGCTTCAAAACGAAACCAGTTCATTGTACCAGAACTGGATGTGTTTTTTACTTAGTATTTTTGTTAAAATTGAAGAGTAACATATAACATAACATTAGAAGCAACAGTTTCAAAATAAATGTTGAATACATGTTGTTAAAACTTTCGTAAAATGTTTAGTTTCATTTTATTTTATCCCCAACTCATTGTACAGTGCCTACCTACATAAACCCATAATTAAAATTGGGGTAACATTGTCAGAAATCATATTTGGCCTTAGTTTTCATGATATTTTACATTAGGGCCAATGTTTCCCCAATTAAAGGCAAGATTGGCCCAAATTTTCAAAAAATCTTAAAAAAATAAATAATAAGTTCTGAGTTTTAAAAACCAGTCAATATACGCTTTGAAGTATGCAGAGTTCAAAAACAAATAGTACATGGAAGTTAATTAATTATATATGAGGAATATAAGGCAATTTATATGAAAAAACTCAAAAAATGGGCCAAAGTTACCCCAGTTGACGGTAGACCAAAGGCCCAGTCACACAAAAATTTAGTGTGTCCCACAGGTACAAATGATATTACAATTCTATGATTTCTCCCATTATAAATACGTCAAGCAAGGTAGCCCAATAAGATATTATTTTTATTTTGGGCCACACAGTTGTCGGCATGAATAAACATAGTTTTTTCACCATACCTTCGGTTATTCAAGAAATGGTCAAAAAGACTAATAATTACATGTTGGGCCTTTTACTCGTTCTTACACTTTCTGGAATAAGATAGTTCATTTGATTGTTTACAGTCTCGCACATCACACCCAATATGCCTACTTTAATCAGAAGTAGATTGGTCATGGTTGTAGGGATTACTCGGCAGATGGATTTGTTGTGCCATGTTGAAACTATAATGTATTTATTACATCTAGAAGGGATGAATTTGGCATACAAGTTTCTTTTCCAGATAAAGTTTCAGTAGTCTCGTTTATCTTTGTTTTGTAGAAGGTCCTTTCTGTTGATACAGTTTGAAGGTGTGCCTGCATTTTTTGTAGCTTTTAAATTTTTTTGTCCTCAGTAGCTAAGGCTAATTTGCCCCAGAAGTATAGTGATTTTGACATGTGCGGCATAAATCTGATCTAGGGCGCATAGTTACAATATCCTTACATGTCTGCCTCCAAATATTATTAAAAATTCTGTGAAACTGGTCCTTCTGGGTCTGTTTCTAAAAAAGATGATTTGTATCTCTCAAATACTGTAAGTTTGGTATCACTAGATGGAAGTAACTTAAGGTTTGCATAATAAACAGTGCTGCTTCGTCCAGGCAAAAAAATAGCCTGTTGTTCAGCATAATTTTATAGAAATCAAACAACTCTTTCGGCTTTTGCAAATTTAGAAACTCTTTTATTGGCCTTTTCTGTATTGCCATGCACTTAAGCGACAAGTTCTGACTCATTATGAACGCATATTTTAAACGTTTAAGTCTTTTTACCTTAATATTGTGTACAAACATGAAAATACTATTCTGACAAACTTCAAGGTCTTTTAACATGTACAATGATCTTGGCTTCATACAAATTGTTTGTTTTTTATGAGAACGTGCAGCCATGGTCGAATCTTAAGTTAAACATCTCAGTTGCCCTACAATTGCTTGATCTAACTTATTTATATTATTTTCATAATAATCTAACTCTGCACATTCTGTGCGCATTGAAATCAAATCTTCCAAGGAGAAATTGCGGCAACAAATGTTTTTACAACCACAACCAGTTTCTAAAAATAGTGTCACTGGATTTATTTTGTCAGCATTACCCACATATTCATTAGTAATGTCCTGTTCATAGTTATCAATAACAACAAAAGGGCCCCCAGAATCAATCTCATCAATAGCTTCGACATTGCCACCATCTTGCTCTATTAACTGTATAACACAATTGTATATTGTAACATTATTAAAAACATTACCTGTGGCCTCATCTATGGTAGGTATATCTCTAAGAACAGTTAAGTCCGAAAGGTTAATTGAGTCTGGATCATCAAAATTTTTTTCATTAACACTGGTTTTACTTAAACTATCACTATCTGAATCGTTTCTTCTGTCGGCAAAATAATCTTTGACAACACGATAGTCCTCATCGGAAACATTACAAGTTACGTCTACATCATTAAAAAGCCGCAATACTCTATCTTCATTCATCTTTCCAATGTAACAACACAGGTACTGACACGTTAAACAAAGTTGAAACAATGAAAAAAAAGATTAGATGTAGCTGGAGTTTATGCTAGCAGACAGCTGATCACTTCAAAGCCACATTATTATCATCACAGCTGTTTAGTGGCAGAATGCAGTAAATAAAAATTCTGGGACTGTATTTTTACTCGATTTTTAAAACAGTTTATTATTGTTTAAATTAAAATAAGACCTAAAAAAGTATTGTAAGTAAAAAGGGACCATTTCTAAGGGTATAAAGGTACCAAATGTCAAGTATAGCTAAATCAGTGCAGAAAACGTTCTTAATTCCACCAGAACTCGTTTTAATTCCCTAAAATGCCACTAGAAAACAGTAAAAGCCACATTCCGAGGCTACTTAATTCATGAGGAAAAGGTACCAAAAGTCGCTCCAATGCTATAATTCCATAACGACATTCAGTCCCTTTTCCCAACAATGACATTTTACAAAAATACATTTTTAACATCAATAATGCTTGTTAGTGGACATATAAACACCAATTTCAGATAAAATAATAAGTTCATTACAAAAATAAACAAAGAACCAAAAATGGCCAAAATTGACGTGTTTTGATTTTTGCGTCTCACGCAAAATTTTGCTTCCCGACAAATGGTCCCTTTTAGTTTGCCACATCTCATTATACATAAACTGCCCAAGATCAAATATTTTGTATGCTATAAACTACTGTAAAGTGGGCATAAACAAGTAGTGAAGGTCTGAAAAATATTTATACAAAAAATTACATCAACCCTAGATTACTTATCTATCGTCAACATTATAGTATACTATTTTCCAAAATATGAAATCTCATGAACAGGTGCTTTCCACATGCCCCACTTCACAGTACTTTCCCCTTTCACACCATAAAGAGTTCGATGTCAACAGTATTGGAAGTAACATACTAGTTTCCTTCATACAATTTTTCATTTTGTGGAAGCAGAATTAGGTTTTTTTGATTTTACTGTATTTCAGATGACTTTCGATCCTTAATATACCATCTTCAAAATATGGACCTGAAAAGTAGTGGAATTTATGAGTTATGAATTTTTTAACTTTATGATGCCAACATATGTTACGCATTTGAATATTAAAAGGTCTATAACCCCTTCCTAATACTAAATCTGGGTACCGTATAATGTTAGTGTAGCATTATAATTAGGAGTTATGTACTATAATTACAAACAGAAAAACCCTGAGCAGGTTTTTCAAATTTTTTAATATGGCTATGATTAATTTTTGAATCATTGTAATATAGGCCTTCCAAATCATAAATCTGAGTATAATGACATTGTAGGATTATAACTAGGTGTATGTGCCATAATTGCAAATAGAAAAGCACGAGCAGGTTTTTCGAATTTACCAGTAATGATGTTTAAAGTATGATGTAATGTAATGTTGATATAGGTATCTAACTTTGGATTTGTGTAGGCTTATTATCATTGTAAATAATTATTAATCTAAAATTATTTGAAGTTATTGTTAAACAACATTACTTTCTTCTTATTTTAAACCATTTTGGATAAAAATAACAATAGTTAATAGTTGAAATTGTTCATTGAATCACTTTGTATCGTCCTCTCCCTACCAGCGGTGTCCTGTCTTCCCTTTGATAAAGACTTGGATGGAAAAAGCCTGGACTGTTCCTAACATCATTGCTTTCTAGGTCCAAGATGTAGGAGTCAACTTCGGAGATGTCACGCGGCATTTAATTTACACTATCTTTTTTTAAAAACTTTGGTGCAATCAATACTAAGATTTACAGGTACTTTATAGATAATTTCCTAATGGCTAAGTGAAATCCTTCACCTTGAGATGTGATAACATTTGCACTTTCTAAATGACATTACAAAAATATATAATGCATGACTTGGGGCTCTACTGCTAAGAGAAGTGATACAACAATCCTTGAAAGTAAGCCTGATACTGTAAGTAGAATAATTAGGAAATATAAGCTAGCTTTCTCTCTATAAACTTAAAAAGGATCACAATTCTGTTGTTATACTACTGCTACCTTCTGGGCATTTTAAAAGCACAATATATTAGAGTTTAAGGCATCTGGCTTGATTTTATTAATTCCTTAGTTTTAATTAAATATTCTGGTGTTCAAGTATATTTAGGACTGGAACTACTAAATCTGGTCAAAATCGATTTAAAGTTCACAAGATGGTCATCATAATAGTCCCATGCTATTTAAAAAAGCAAACAAATAACATTGGTCTTATAATGCTCTAAAATTTAAAATACAAAGTTTTAGATTTTCACTACAATTCTGACATTTGTTTTATAAAATCCATTAGTTCCTCCCTTAAGGCATACGAATGATTTTGTTCTTTTTCTTAGTGTCCTCATTTTACATTCATAGATCTAATGGAGGACAGAAAGTGAAATAACTTGGACAAAATCAACCTTAATAACTGTATTCAAAACCCTTATCATATGATGTTGCCTTTGTAAAAACATAGATAAAGATGTGTAATAATTTTCTATATGTGCCACAGTTTCCAAGACATAGTGATGTCAAACACAGAACTGACCTTACATCTTCAAGGTAGCTAAGCAGAGAGAAACCACTATATTAATGTAGATAACGCCCGCTTAACCAAACTTGTTATTATATAAACCAACTTTTTTTGCTTTTAATTGATAAGTGATATGTATTTAATTTTAAATCAGACAAATTATATGTTTTGTTAAACTGTAATTTATGAAAAATTCAAAATTCCATAGTTGGAAACCCCAGCTTTTGTAGATCGCCTTAATGTGATTAGTCTTATCTGAAAATTGATATGTATTGTCTCTTGTTGATAATTTGTTTACATACATTTTTTCTTTAACAAAATTTTATGATTTTATTTTTAAAACATTTTAGTAGGAAGAAAACTGCTGAAACAATCCCTACTATTATTCTAGTTATAACTTAAAACATTGGGGCTATTTACTTAAGTCCAAGTTGTTTTAGTATCTCTTTCATTACGATATCTTATACATTGAGAAAACTTTACACGGAATATAATTGAGAAAAAGTCTTGCCCAACTTTACACCAAAACCTCCTATATCCATGTACAGAAAGTATAAAATCTTTATCAAAAGGTTCACAAGAATAAACAAAACATTATATTATGAATTTTTAAAAAAACGTTTATTACATAAACATGAAGATATAATTTGCCTAAAAATTGTTAATTATCGCATATAAACTTGAAACAAGCAAGTAATAAGAAGAAAAACACAACAACATAACAAATAAGCGTAACAAGCAATATCACTTCACAAAAGTAGAGCAAAATAAAAATAATATCCCTTGAAAAAGGAAAAAATAAATAATGCAGACACTCATCAGCCTAAAAATTGAATGTCTTTTAGTTTGTTTACATTTGGGAAACCCTATTCTGTCTGTCTTTACAACAAAGGCCACACTTAATTAGTTTGTCTTTTAATTTAACACAGAATCAGTATTCAAAGGAGAAAAACTTGGAGCATACAATCAAAGGCCAACATATTATTTGTCTCGAACAGTTTAAAATGCTATTCTGAAAGTAATTGACAAAACCATAATATATTGAGTGAATTTATTACATATACTGATGATGAATGTAAATCAATAATTTTCACTTATACGCCAATATATTTTTTATAGTAAAAATCAAATTCTTTTAGAAGAAATAGATATATAAATTACATTAAAAAAATTAAACTAGAAACTCTATGAATGTATTAGTTTTTTTAATACATGTACAAATTTCTTGTCATTTACGCAAAAACACAAAAAACTCACAAAATGGATCCCTACTGTGCATGCATCAGGGTCCAGGTCACCACCGACCCCAATCCAAGTGCCTCTGTCGTAACCAATCGTAATTTCCGTGAAAATATCATTTATTTGAAAGTACACAATCATTTATTTGCATTTGCTTTGTTGCAAGTGTAGATGGGGAGCGAGCAATAAAGCCATGAATCGCTCCAAGGGTTGGTAAGCGAAGCGAGCAAAGTGCGGAGCTCTCTAGTTAAACTGAAA
Source organism: Philaenus spumarius (assembly GCA_018207615.1). NCBI lineage: Eukaryota > Metazoa > Arthropoda > Insecta > Hemiptera > Aphrophoridae > Philaenus > Philaenus spumarius. The sequence continues at coordinate 392,706 of JAGFPH010000129.1, read as the reverse complement.
AATGTGCCTTGTTTTTATTGGTAAGAAAGAAAAATAAATCAACTCCTCTTCCATATGTTTTTTCTGATATTGTAACAAATATTTTGAAATTTGTTTCTTAAAATAAATATAATACATTTTGTTTGTCGGTTTTAAGGTAAAAAAGCATTGATGGGCACAACTTATGAACACAACTTTTTAATTCCACAGGTCTTCTTCCAGATTCCAAACGTGAGCCCTAGCTTAGGAGTCAGGTATGCTAAACCCTCAGCTACAAAGGCATCTAAGATGCATACAACATCAACTCCAGGGATGGAAACGCCAGAGAAAAAGCTTTCAAAAACACTGTGTTAGGTTTCTAAACTCTGCAACCAGCAATGTTAACTAAAATGGATTTTTTGGCGTTTGCAAGCATTTTTTCAAAAATTTGCCAAATATAGTAATTATACCCCAATCCAAAAGAGTTCCATAGATTTTTTTAGAGATAAGTTCAAAGAATTCATATATGCCAGTAAAAAAATGATTGATGTAAAATTTACAAAGTTATTAGCTCAAGAAACAAAAAATATTCAGTAACGAAAGGAAAAAGTTTAACTTCAGGCCTACATAAAAAAAGTAGACATTTTTTGTAATTTTTTTAAGAATTTACCAAAGTTTCATAATTTAGTTCTAAATAAAACTGTATAAAATATATATCAATTTCAAATTTCTTATTTTGAAAACACCAGATTTTATGTTCCTACTACTAGATTGCTAACAAAACTAGGCCTAGTTTGAATAGCAATTTTGGAATCTACAGTAAAGACCACAAAAGAATACCGTTGAGGGACGGGCTTGTGTACACCAAGACCTTGAACGCTCCAATCGCCTTAGTGCGAAGTTGTCACGTTCTTCCCACACTTCTAACTGAACGCGGCTGACTCAACGCATTTATAATTCTTTAAACTGTGCGCTCAAGCCTATAGCGGTAAATACCAGGAGTGTTCGAGACTAGTAGATATGACAATGCTGCACACCCATCCTATTGGCCATTGGCCGCCACGCAACGGTATTCTTTAGTGGTCTTTAATCTATATATATAAAATCCAAATACCACTCACTCACTCACTGACTCATCACAAAATCTCAAAAACTACCAAACAGATTTCAATGAAATTTGGTATGTAGCTTTCTCTAGGGCCGTGGGTGCTCACTAAGAAAGGTTTTCAAAAAATTCGAAATTTTAAGGGGGGTTTGGGAGGGTCAAAGTTACTAAAAAACAACCACTGAACGGATTGGAATGAAATTTGGTATGTAGCTTCCTCTAGGGCCCTAGGTGCTCGCTAAGAAAGGTTTCTAAAAAATTTGAAATTTTAGGGGGGTGTTTCGGTGGGTCGAAGTTACTAAACATCCCCATAAGAAATACATGTGTAATATATTTATTGATATATATACATATATTTATTTTTTTGTTGTTAATATACATTTAACTTTGATTTGTCTACCAGTGCAAAGCCGGATCGGGAAGCTAGTTGATGATATGCTTTGCCCGAAAGTGAAATATTACAACAAAGTGTAGAGAATAAATCAAAGAATTTAACTGTATACTTGTAAATTATTGATTCATGGAAGTATTTGAATTAGCTTTACTTGAATTACAAAATGAGATCAAATAAATGAGACCTCTCACGCACAAATCCTATACAAGATACCGTGTGAAAAGCCCTTACAACAGTCATTTCCAAAGCGTGAGAAAAGCAAGTTTTTAATTTCCCACTTGTCTGCATTTCCCAGGACTGTACGACGAAAACCGGAGTAAATGTCGTTTGCTTCACACGAATTGGAAGATTGAATCTATTTCTCTACAAATAGATATAAACATATCTATACAAATATTTTGAATTTTAAGAGATATGTCTAATCTAAAATGTGCTGTTTCATTGGTTGAAAACTGTCCAATTGCGAGGATTTACAGAAACCTTTATATTTTCAAAACTATAAGAGTGACATCTGATTGGAAGGCAGTTTTAGAAAGTTTAAATCTTGACGAATCCAAAGGTATCTTTATATTATTGTCAAGTTATTTCTGTCAAGCGATATTGAGCCTTGGTGAAGTGATAAAGTTGAGTAATTTCTTTGGGTTTTCATGCATGGTAACACGAATCTTTTTAGAAAACTAAAATTTTAAAACGATGATTCCCCTACATATGTAAATATAAGTTTCACAAAACATTTGTAAATACAAAAATTAAAGTTTGAAACATTTCCTTTCTAGTGGTTTTTGTTTTATTGAGATTGAATGATTTTTAGTGGGTGAAATATTTGATACAATCAGACAGTACAAAAGTGCTGGCTAGGCTCGCTGAGACGTCACTATAGTGTTGTCTGCCGTTTGTAGGGTTAAGTGTACCATACTCAAAGTATTAGCTAAACACTGAAGTTACAATGTAAACAATTTATGTTACGCATCGCTGTACGAGTTTTTTTTTAAAGAGAATAAAATAAATAATTACAACTAAAATTTAAGTACAAAGATTTAAGCAGACCTAGAAGAAAACTGATCTTGCTTTGACTTTCCTAAATGAACTTATCGCTCTTAATTTCAAGGCATTTAATGCATCTATCACATTTAACAATCCAATCATGCATCTATTTGGAATTTTGATGAAGATATCTGAAAAAAATAATAAAGTACCTACGGTAGTTGTAAATTACATTCATTAAGTATTTTGTGTCTTTATAAAATATTGTTCCAAATCTTAATCCTTTGAAACCAACAAGTTTTCTAAATAGTTGAATTATTTATGATTATATTATTAACTATATTATATTCCACAGATACAATATTCCTTTATATAGTGTTAAATGTAACTTTACATAATGTTACAAAAACACAAACAATTTTACTTCTTATTTGTTTTTAAATATTAAAGATATAAAAATATAGACAAAACAAGTAAGACATACAAATGGCACATACACTATTCTATAAATAATAATACGTAACTGTAAAATTTTACAATTTATATTTAACCCTCCAAGTGCTAACATCGCATATGCGATGTATAAAAGTCGCGTTACAGTGCTGACGTCGCTTATGCGACGTTTGCACAACACATTTTGTAAATGTGTATGACGCCGCTATTTTAATACAATCGGATACTTTTATGTATGGTTGTGTTTGGAAAGAGTCACTTTATTATAGTTCAGAGTTTCATAGTAATATCGACTCAAACAAACCTTCGGCAGAATTGTCAAATCAACTATCTAGTCGAGTAGTAAGCGTAGATAGACGCTCGGATTTTGTTTGTTTATCCACTAGTTGTTATTAATTTTTAGTTTCAGTTTAGATCAGTTTATTTTTATTTGTTTTTGAAATGTTTATTCATTTTTGAAGTAATTATGAGTGAACTTAGCAATTCAAGTGCTATTAGAGGTGTGTTTGAAAATAGTGACTTTTAGAGACTTTGAACTGTAAATATTTTTTTCTTTTTTTTTTCCTGTATATAATGTGTGTGTTATTCCTTTATAACAAATTAAAACCATAAATATTGGGCCTAGACAGTACTTTTATATCTTTAGAGGCAAGTTTTTCTTCTTTGTGCAGAAAAGTCATTTTTTATAGAAAAAAGTTTTTTTTTTACAGAAAGTAGTAGCATTATGTATATTTCTATTCACCATAAAATTGTGCAACTATTGGCTATATTGGATTTTCTACATTACTTTTTTTACTATTTTGAGTGAGTGGTTTTAGAACACAAAACATTTTTTTTTATTTCTACTTTGGTAAAAAAAAAAAATGATAGAAATTATAAGGTAAGCTTGTTAAAGCTATTTACTGTAAAGAGCATGTAATTGTGATTAAAATGATGTATAATAAGTCTTACTTTACTATTAGTGAGTATATTATAATGATTTTAGTTAATAAGTGCACGGAACCAAAAAAACCCTTAGCACTAAAGAGCAATATATAGTCAGCACTTGGAGGGTTAAACAATAAATGTAGGCCTACTGATATGAAATGGATTTCTTGCCAATTGCCTACATTTTTTCTTTTCAAGTCTGAGCATTATTATTGGTAGCTAACTTCCATGTACAACAATTAACAGATTTTATTCAAACCAAATGGATGTAGTATACAAATTTAGCTTTAACTAAAGTTATAAATTATTAATACAAATAAGTATAAACAGTGAAAAAGATCGTAATAAACTTCTTTAAACATCGTTTTGGTCATGTTACTTTTGGAGTCTTTAAATCAAAGGAAGTAATGAATTACATTTTTAAAGCAGCATTATGTCATCATATATTTTTGTACTGTAATTTTTCCGTATATTACTATTTTATAATAGTATTTTAGTTGAATTAAGTGTATAAAATTAAACAAATTACTTTTTCACATTTAAAACAAATACTGAAATTCCAAATTTTCAGTAGCAATTTTTCAAATTACTTAATGTGATACAGAGTACCTTTTAATAAAAATAAATGTCAATATTATTTGTTTAACATACACATAAAGCAACAGATACAATGACTTTTTTTGGAGTTATTTGTTTAGAAATGATTTAATTTCAAATTGATTCAAACCTATTAAGTTTAAATACTTCACACAAAATAAAATTAAAAACTAAACTACTTTATAAGAAATTAACAATTGATAAATTCTAATAAATGTAAATGACAAGAATAATATTATAACTATGTGGCACTTAGTAATAAAAAAGTGACTAGAAGATAATCTATAACAAAGTATTTATAATATAAAATTAAAGTAGAGTAGAACCTTAATTATGCAAGCTGTGTTGCCGTGACATTAATATCTGTAAAAAGTAAGTTTTACATAAGCCTATTTCACAAGCCATTGTAATAGGCTGTATGTATACGTATTGAACTGTAATCAATTGTAATAATATACAACTCTGTTTATGGAAAATATATTAATTATACAGTAGACATTCATAATTCTGTAAAAAAGAGGATCTGAAAAAAATTAATTAAAATAATGTAAGGTTAACAATATTTGTTTACAGCTTCTGTGGAAGTTAACTTATCTGCTCTTGATACTGACCGTAATAAAGATAAATTCTGATACTTTCCGCTCTGGAGAGCAAACAAATAGTTTTGCCACTCTCGCTTTAGTCCTGGATTCAACCCAGTTCACTTGGTGATTATTTACCTATTTACCATCACATGAAGCAACAGAGAATAAGAAGAAAACTAAAAGTGCATCCCAATACAAGTTTTACTTCATCTCTGTCATGTAGATTTATTTCCGAAAATGGCCTTGTGTAAATTTGTCGTTAGTACTACTGCCATGGCAAAAAACAAAAAAAATAAATTTAACCATATTTGCTGAAAATATGCTTACAATAAGGAATATTGTAATAACTTTCATTATTATAATCATTTTTTGTCTGAATTAAAAATTTAATTTGTAATTTTACAATCAGTACCATTTTTGCTCTAAAAAATTGCCCCATTCCATTTTGCATTGTGTGCAATCTCTTTCTTTTGAGCAACTACGGAGCATTTATACAAATTACAAACTCATTTCAAATTGCCACAAGTATAAATAAGTCTGCCAAAAGATGGTTCCAAGATATAAAGACAGATAGTGAAAAAGCGGTTGTTTTTAGTGCTAAAGACATCTCACACAACCATCCAGGTGCGTACTGTATGGTCCCTTTTAAAGGTTTTTTCCTCCTAAAAAAAGATTTAAATAATTCCGTTACAATTGACTGTTTTGCAAGGGTTCCAAGCTTTTTAGTCAACTGCTTCAAAGTCAACAAACACGCATACATGTTCGTCAGTATCTCATTTTGGATAATAGAGAAATTTGGATAGACAAAACTCGGATAATCATGGTTCTTCTGTAGATATAAAAAATATACAAATAGGTTAAGTATAATATTTTATAAACTAATATTAATTATTAAGTAAATCAGGACAATCACATTATTTGCTATTTTATTGACTAGTTTTAAATTAAATTGAACAAATTTGTTTATTTCATTAACTTTGAAATAACAAAATCTAAATTTACAAACAAAAAGATTTTAAAGCAAACTATTTTACAGAACAAATGAAAGTATTTAATCATGGCAGTTAGTGTATGAACTTTTTAGCTACCGAGTCGCTTGCAGCTAAACTATTCATTTCTTCTTTTCATAAAGTTTATTTCTTTAATTTTAATTTATTTAATGCAAGTAGAAAGAAAAATCCTTTTAAATAGTTTTCTTCTATTTAAAGATAAAACCCCTTCTCTGCAATGTCCTCTGACAATAATTTGACCCTTGGATATTTAACCAGGCACCTCACTTATTTTGTAAATCAACATGTTTAGTATTCTGTAAATTATCTATTTCATAATAACAAATATAATTAACAGACAAGTAAAGTCAACTTATTATAAACTATAAATTGCAGATTTGCACAATAAATAGATTAAAAAACAAAATTACTTTATTAGATGTCTTAGATGTCAGCTTTTACAGATTCTAAGGTGAGAAAAACATACTTATTGGTAATTGAATATTTTTATAAGACGATTCTTTTAACGGCTCGAAACCATTTTAACAAAGTCTCTAACATATTTATTTTTATATTTACAAAATGGTTCCAAAGCATTGGCTAACACCTTTACATTGTGATAAGCTCTAGTGGCCAATCAACAAACTATATTTATTTCTATATGTGTACTAACTGAGTCTGTACGCCTTGTACAAAGGGTTTAAACGAAGGTTTTTTTTAGACAGCAAAAAGCTTAAAAGTGTTAATTCAATAGACAAGCAGTTGCCAGTAATAAAAAAAAAAAAAAAAAAAAAAACCTGAAGATGTCAGTATAAAGACAACTAGAGTTATGATAAATTATAAAACTGTATTTGGGGAAAGGGTTTCCTTAGGGTATAAATAAAATAATAATAATGATTAAGTGCTTCCACATATTTAGTTATAATAAAAAATAATCTCTGAGTAAATGGGTTAAAAATTTGATGAAAATATGAAAATTAATTATTCACAACCTTAGGTTCATATAGGCTAACAAATTTGGTAAACATTGCCACAAAAATGGTTGTTCGCATTGCAATTACGTTTTTGGTAAAACAGGTCATAATTTTGCAAAGATTAGAGACAATGTGGAAAAACATTTGTGCTATTTGGAACCTTATAACTGTGGCCAAAATTCCATGATTTTCAGAATTCATTCTGAGGTTGAAATAAATTATGAATGTGCTCAATCTATTGATTCAGATCTTTGTAAAAATTATGTTGATTTACATCCTCCCATACCAAAAACTTAAAAATGCTTTACGCAATAAACTAATGAACTTCTTGCTTATACTGTTATTGACAAAGGATACGACTGTGCAAGGCGAATCACTGTTCTTAAATCCCCACAAATTCAGTAATATCTGAAGGGAGATTAAAATTAAAAGTCTGACTTATTTCTTTCACAGACTATATTCACTTGCATTGTTCGGAGAATAATAAATGAAGAGTATAAAAATAAAGCGCAGCAAACGATGTTTTACATCAACATAAGATATAAAACTGTTAACCTCTCTTAACCTCATTTTAACCACCATATCTTTATAATACATACAGTTATACTAGTAGACCTTTTACTCAAAAATATTGACTAGCGTAGTTGTACCGCTATTACTTTGACTAGCCTATATGTAGGCCTACGTGTACAATAATATTACTTGTGTTGTGCCCTGTAAGTAAAAAATCTCAAATTAAGTACATTTAATGAGAACAAATACTTATTGAAAATAGTCGATTGAAAATAATTACTAGAGAATATGAAAAACGTACTGATATGTCTTTAATATAATTATTTATTGTTCGTTTATATAGAATGAAAACTATTTTTATGTATAAATATGATATTTTTAGCTCTATTTTATTGTTAACAATAGAAAAAATAGGTGTAGTAAATTTAAAAAGTTTTACCAAATTTCAACATAAAACTACATATAACAATAAGGTAGCTATGGGAGCAGTTTTCTGGTACGGTACATGCTTTAGAAAAAAAATGTTAACTATGTATTTAAGGTATTTTTTGTAAAGATATTGCATTAACTTTTATGCATTTAAAAAAAAGTAAAAACAAAAGTATCAGTATAGCAATAAAATAAAATATTACCTTTTTTTATACTCCGTCATGTGGCTTCTTCTTCGTCTTATTAATTAGACTTTTTATAAATGTAAAAACTTGTGTGTGTGTGTAATGTTTTTTGTTTTATTTAAGTGTTTATTTAATGTTTGACGAAATCTATGGAGTGAAATATTGAAGATGGGGTTTCTACCTCGAAATGCGTCTAATTAATAAGACGAAGAAGAAGCCACATGACGGAGTATAAAAAAAGGTAATATTTTATTTTATTACTATATATTATTAGACAGTGGCTTGGGCACCAAAACAATGAACATTAAAAAAGTATCAGTTCATGATATGCATAAAACAAACTATTGTGAGTAATTTAAATATTTTCTTTCAGTTAAACACTTTCAAAAATTATAGTGGATTATTTGGAATTTTGGGCAGGAGACACTGGAGCTATATTTTTTCTAATCAAAAATCTAATACTACTTTTTTTATATTATTTGACTTTTTTGACTGTATTAATCCTTAAAAAATAGGCCTATGAATAAATATTAAGTTTAACTTGTGAGAAGATATACTTGAACACAGAATCTCAGAAACTAACATGTTTACTACTCAAACGCATTTCAGTGACAATGTTGTCATCTTCAGTGATCCACGATTTATAACTTTAAACTATAACTCGAGTTATAAATGCATTAGTAGTGAGATTCTGTGTTCAAATTTTATTTTATAAAAATAGGCCTGCTTAACATTTTCTTAAGAACTATTTAGATTTCCATATTATCCAAAATTTGAAATCATTTTTACAAGCCATGTAATAAATTATCATTAAATTCACACTAAAAATGGTACTCAATATGTTACTTAAATTTGGTTTGGCAGGATGAATTTTACATATATATGTAGCTAGAAAATATGCGGACCGATTTTTCTACAGAGAAAAATCAAGTGTGTCATGTCAAACAGTGCATCACCATATCATGTGATATCTCCAGCAAAAATGGGATAGGAAGAAATTTATTTATTTACATGCTTGATGACAAAGAGTCAGCAGAAAAATTCACAGAATCTAAACCGTTCTAAGGTGTTTCCAAAAGAATGGCAAAATAAGGTCTTACTTATGTTGATCAGATGCAATATAAGATGCTGCTGATTGGGCAAGCGTAGAGCATAGAAAAAAGGTTGAAGAAGATCAGGACTGAGAATGGGCTAACTTTTACTAGACATCCCCACCAGACAAATTGCACCAGTCTTAGTTATGTTGATCAGATGCAATACAAGGAAGGTGGTAGCACTGATCACATCCATCAGAAGAAATATATGCAACTGAAGACCGTATAAATATGAAATGTGGCCTGATCAAGGAATCCACAGAGGTCCTGATATTTAAGTATGAACATCTTAATTGGGCCAGTAATGCCACCTGGACTAAGATCCTTTAAGTCAATAAAGATTGTGGATCTTTTTAGGGATGGCTATGGTTATAACAACATCCTTACTGAAGGAGTGCAATAAGCTCTCACAGCTGATATGCAACAAGATAAGTTTAACTATATAAAAAAAGAAGATATACCATAACCTTTTTTTTTCAATTTGTGATACTTCGGAAAAAGTATTCAAGTGGATAAATGTATTTAATCTCAAATGAACATTTGTGCTGATATTTAAAAAAATCATTGAAGAAGACCATCCTAATTTACATACTTTTGGAAAATATTTAACAAAAGTGCTTCAAGCAATTACAAATTTATATGGAGGAATAATGCTGGGGAATACATTAAAATTGATAAAGTTTGAAATATAGTTAAACAGATTTGCATATGAACTTAAGATATTTTATTTGTGGTATAAAAAGATTTTACAGTACTTGTCCGCTTTTTACTAGCCCAATATAGTATAATATTCTGTGTGTTAGGAACTGTTCTCAAAGTCATTTCTGAAATATTAAATCTAAAATAAAACTTAAACTCTTTAAAATAACTGCATTCTTTGGTGGATTGCATTGTATTACCAGAAAACATAAGCAACCATAACAATAATATTAATAGGTACATCAAACAAGTTAAAGAATAAACAAACTAGGAACCTCCATAATATCATTTCATAATTATACGTACTAAAAAAAATTCTAACACAAGTTTATCTTTAGTTTTATAGACTTCTTATATAATGGACGTTTATATGTGATGGAATTATAGTGAGATCAATGATACAGTGTTGCCAAACTTTATCTCTAAAAGCACTAAATCAGTATCTACAGTTATGATGATTAAAGCACCAATTAAGGATCATTGCTGTTATCATAACTGTAACATCGGACCTGTTTCACCTTGCAAGAAATCTATGATCAATATTACCTGAGCCTCTAATGGGCCACTAAAATATTTATATTTAGCTATGTCATCAAATAACAACTTCCTTCTTTATTTTATAAGCAAATATGTTCACCATAGATGATGCATAATAATTGTTTCAATTACAGGTATTCTTTTTTAATACTCCTGTATTGAACAATATAAGGTAAAATAAAGAATAAAGAATTTTTTGATAAAAAAGAGAGAACAGAAATGTAACGTATGTATACAATTTTAATATTTATTTGACTATAAGGGTTTCTTAAGAAAAGTTTATAAAGTTAATCCTATACCATGACTCAAAATGTATTTATTGATGGAATAAATGATTATGAAAAAGAAAAAAACCTTTTTAAGAATCAAGATTCCACAACAAACACATGTTTTAAAGAGTCCCTTACATCTTCAAAATAGTCAACAATTATAACAACATACATAAACACAGTTTTTTTTTTGTAGACCGGTGGAATAAATTTCTTGTATTAAAGGGCTTTTTATTTAGATCTTAACAATTTGAATAAAACTGGGTACAAAATATAAATAAAATAAAAATTTAGGCTAGTTTGGCTACACTGTATTGTGTATAATTATACAGCTGGACGTGTTGAAATTCCATCACAATACTGTTACAAATAAATATAAAACATAACAAAATTATAAATGTTTGATTAAGTGTGTTAATAAGCACAATAAAATTAAAAATTTTAACAAAAAATATCACTTGCACTTAGTAAAAATAGATTGAATAATATTGCACTCAACAAGTTCATCGTAACCAAAAACACAAAAGTGACATTTTATCAACCGATAGTTTTTCAGTAGGAAAACTGAATTAGTGCTAGAAACAGTCTCAGGTTACAGATCATGTCTGACAATTTGAAAATCACAGCTACTAAAAAGTTTTGGCAGTGTCTATTTTGTAGCTAACCGAACTGTGTGAGCTTGAATATTAGATTCATGATTAAATATGTAGCGATATATTTAATGATTTAATTTAACCATTTCTGTTTGACTACACGCGGAAAAATAATCTTTAACGCAATAATAATTTATTGTAGTGCTTTAAATACTGTAAACATAAACAATTAATTGGTGTTGTTTTTAAATGATTACATTATATACATTTACTTAATTTTTGTAGTGTATCCTATTTCTTTGTATGTTAAAATCAAAGCGCAAAACACAGTTGCTTCAATTAAATCCATGATTAAACTAACAAATCGAAGCAACAGAATAGTTTCAAGTGTGTGTATCAAGAATGTTGCCAGCAACTGTTTAGAAACGTGATATTTCCATTCATCTTAAAATCATCAGTTGTCATCAGGCTTAATAGTATAAATAAATATATATAAAAGATGCAAGTTAATGCAATATTATTCAGTCTTTTAAGGAAATCTGTAAGAAAAATAATTCCCTAGGGCATATGTCAGTAAAATAATATCACAAATAAATAAAACCTAAATAAATATAAAATTGTATGATCTATTATTTACTCTAAGTTGAATCTAATCTAAATTCCTCGAGCATGTGAGCGAACAGACGATCTATTTGAGCCGTTGTGTTACATTAGCTAATGCTACAGCAAACGCTTGTACTGCAGAGAACGGGTATTGGAAATCCAGTGTGTAAGCATTGCCATCTATACGTCCAAACTGCATTACCTGTAATAGTACACATTACAACGATTACTAATTTCAACCATTATAATTGAAAGCAATCTACCCAGTACGACCAGGGGAACGTATTAGAGTTGGACTCATATGAATGGAGTATATAAATTTATACAACAGAAAATTCCCTCTTAATATACAAAATTACTTCATAGTAATTCTAAGCCACCTGCTGGTCAAAGAACACCTCGTTGTATGCACAGGATTAATCCAAACTTAGCAAGTAGTATGGGGGTAATATGACCTTTCTATCATACATTAAATAGGAAAGATGCAGCTTGAGAAAATACATTTTTTTAAAGACCCCATATCATCTTATAACTGTTTAAGATTCGGTGTTACAAAAAAATAAGAAAAATGCCAAAAAATAAAAGTCATGTTAGAATCTTGGCATGAAGGTTGTTTTTAGCATAATAATGAGGTAAACAAATTTTACATCCTTCTGCACCCCCTCAGGGAAGGGTTATAGGGAAAATTGTGTTGTTGTTGGCTTTTTAACACCAAAAACTACCCCTCCCCAAGGTCACAAAAGAGACAGGTGATCAAGGTCTCAAAATAGAGGTCATGGTAAAAATTACAATTTCTGAAAATTTTATAAAAATTACATGTACTATTTTTTTTAAAGTTTAAATTTTTCTGTTTAAGGGGGCACTCTACCATACATTTTTTTTCTTTATTATTAAAGCAAACCTAATTATTTTATGTTGTATATATGAGTGTTGGTTATAGTGACTTTTCCATAAGTTTTGGCCCCCTCCCCCGACATAACTCAAGGGCAGACATAACTCAAGTTGTATTTGAGATAGCCTCATACTTTTTTTTTATTTTGAAAAGGGCATTCCATTCTAGAACCTGTAGTATGGATTTTAAATTATATAAAATATTTCTGTAAAAAATATGTTATTTAATTTTTTTATAAAAAATTTTAGTAAAATCTTTTTTTAATCATTTCTTAAAATCTTTATTATAGGAACTAATAATGTATATCCATACTGCAGGTTGTACAATGAAATGTCCTCTTCAAAATAAAAAATAAAAATATGAGGCCATCTCAAATACAACTTGAGTTATGTCTGCCACAGTAAATGAAAACATGTGAAAACAAAACTTTCGGAAAACGGCCTAGAAAAAGACTAAGTTATTTGGAGAATATGCATCTTTATGCCTGAAATATGTGTAAGCGTTTAGTTTTTAGATAAAATAAACTAACTATAGGCATATTATCTATACTTATTACCCTTTAAACCCCTTTGGGGGTGCCGGAGACCTTTATATTCGAAAGTAGCTTGAATGAGGAAATCGCAGAACACCTTATATACTATGAACGTCTTCATAAGGTAAAAAATGCATCCTTTATATGGTTGAACAAGACATATCTATATTTGTGCACAACAATACCTTATAGCTGACAAGTATTTTTTTATAAGGCAAAAAACCTGAGCGGTTACCATCACCTGATAGCTGACAAGTAGCAGGATTAGATCGTCTACATAAGAAAAAGGACCAGGAAAGGCAAACAGACTGCCAGAAAGGAATATTACCTAACTTTTAAATATATCTTAGTAGTAATGGGCAATGAATTTGTTTGTAATAGAATTGAGTCAATGTTTTATTTAATGAAATTTGTACAGTTCTAAATACTTATATATGTATTATTGTACTCACCTGTTTGCCTCTGAACTCAACTTGGAAGTTCTTAGCAGACTCTTGCGTAACTCTGCCTCCAAAGTCAAGCTGATAAACTTGACTGTTCTCATTCCACATTGGCGCTTTATTGTGCATTACAAATTCTCTCCGTTTTAATGAAATTTCTATCTACAATTTCAATATAACATTATTATTTAATAATAATATATTGATTTTTTAGAATTCAGCCCTATTATTTAAATATAGTAAAATACCTTATGTCTATCGTGTGACCTTTTTTCACTTTTTATACTTTTTAGGACATATTTTCCAACATACGATACGGTATATATAAGATAAGATAATCAACATTTATTTGTCAATATGACTAAATTGGGCATGAACACCGTGACTAACGAACATCAAAATAATGATAGTCTTCTATTTGTCAATTAAAAATGGTTGTCATGTTTTATCACATCTATTTTTATCACCTCCAAAAGTTTGGAAAAAATATTTCCCATGAGGATTAATACATTATTGATGAAATGACTTAAATTATTTAGAGATTTGATATTGGACCAGTAGGCGTTCCTAACCCTGGTAAAATGAGGTTAAGGGAGAATTTTGGTAATAATGAAATGACCCTAACATTACGATTTTAACAGTACAAAATTATTGAAATAATATCAACAATTATTTATACTACTGACCATTTCTTTAAACATGTCAAATTTAAATGAATATTGAGGAATAATATATAAGGTTTTATTCTTAACACTTTGAGCGCTAACCCCGTTTTTTTACGGAACGCCGAAACTCACGAAGAACGCGGATCCCGTAATTTTACGGAGTCGCTGTTTCAATGTTAGTATGTTGCGTAATCATTAAATATACGGGCTTTGACCTTCTTACAAAGGTTCCTTGGAGTATTAGTAACATATTTTACTGCTAAGAGCGCAAGTAGTCGTTTTAGTTTTGACGTTATCCGATAGAATGCACGGGCTGTATAACTGTTTACAAACACAAGACAGATGATTTTAGTTATTCTGATCGCGTGTGTTTATACTTTGAGGCAATGGATTTGTTCGGTTTAGATGACGATGTTATTGCAAATTTACTTGATGAAAATGACTTTAGTGATGTTGAAAGTTTGTACGTAGACAATACAGATGATGATCCTAACTATGAACAAGAAGGAATAAGTGACAGTACAGGTAAGAATACACTCTAATTCAATTGAAGTTGAGTCTGCATTTTTTGGATATGTTGTGTGACGATTGATTTTATAACATCGAGTATTATTTTCCCTTATTTGTTATTTTCAGTTGATAAACTACATAAACTAGCTTTTTAGTTATACTTTTGTTTTGTTTTATTTACAGACATTGACTCAGATGACGGATCTAATGACGCTGTGCCAAATCAACCTAGGCCTATCCTTGCTGCACTGCCAAATCAACCTAGGCCTATCCCTGCTGCACTGCCAAATCAAGAATGGACAGAAACAGATTTAGTGCCAAATATTGATGTGTTTTGTGGTGAGCATGGTCTTACTGATATTTCCGAATTAGATAGGGACAGTTCAGTTCTTGATTTTTTCAATATTTTATTGACAAAGACTTATTACATCATTTCAAAGAACAAACCAATTTGTATGCACAACAAAATTTACATCAACTTCGTGCCACAAACAAACTCACAAATAACTGTCGAATGAGTAGTTGGAGAACGGTGACACTTGCCGAATTGAAAAAGTTTTTGGCTATTATATTTCATGTGAGTATCAGCCAGAGACTAAAGATAATTGACCATTGGTCACAAGACCCAGTAGTATCATGCAATTTTTGTTCCAACCTTTTGAGTAGAGACAGGTTTATGTTGATCATGTCAAACTTTCACATGAATGATAATAGACTTTCAAAAAAGAAAGGAGAGCCAGGATATGACCCCCTACAGAAAGTACGTCCCTTACTGGAAACTTTGCGGTTGAGGTTTCAAGGTGCATATCTACCAGGCGAAAATATCACAATCGATGAGGGGATGTGCAAGTTCCGTGGCAGACTTTATTTCAAGCAGTACATGCCTAAAAAACCATCTAAATACGGGATAAAGTTATTTATGTTGTCAGAATCAAGCTCCGGTTACGTTTGGAATTTTCAACTGTTTTGTGGTGAAAGTAGTTCTGTAGTTAACCTGGTGACAAATTTGTTAGGAACATTGTCAGGTAGTGGACGAACTTTGTTTACGGACCGATTTTATACAAGTCCTACTTTAGCAGAAGAATTAATTGGAAAAACAAAAAATAGGAGTGGTTGGTACCACTATGAAGAATAGAAAGGGGATACCCCAAGTTGTAAAACAAGCTCGCTTGAAAAAAAGAGAAACAAATATTCCGCAGAAAGGGAAATATCCTTGCATTACGTTGGAAGGACAAGAGGGATGTATTTATGATATCTTCTAGGCATATTGCTGAAATGATCAACTATCGTGACAGATATGGTAGAGAACAAACTAAACCTGCCTGTGTTGTAGACTACAATAAAAACAAATTTGGTGTAGATCTTGCAGACCAGCGCATGTCCTACCATGTTCGACCATAGGTCAGTGAAGTGGTGGAGAAAGCTTGCTTTCCACATGTTTCTGATGAGTTTAGTGAATGCTTGTATCCTCTGCAATAAAATCACTAATAAAAAGTTTACCACAACACAGTTCATCAGACAACTTTTTAGAGAGCTGTCAGTCATTGAACAGGAAAATCCCCGTCCAAGTACAAGTGGCCGCCAACTAAGTAGACTTGCTACTGGTAAACACTTTTTAGATAAAATACCAGTGCCTCCAGGTAAAACAAAACATCAAAGAATGTGCAAAGTGTGTTCTGCAAAGGGCTCAAGAGAAACTGGTAAAGCCAAGAGGAAGGACACTAGCTACTGGTGTTGCGAGTGTCAAGTACCACTGTATAAAGAACCTTGATTCAAAGTTTATGACACCAAAAAAAATTTCTCAGTATAAAAACTTTGTTTTTGTTCTTAGTATTCATTATTTTAGTGTAAACAGACCTAAATTTGTGGTTAGATCAATATTTGTAGTATGAATTTCCAACAATAAACAACTTTGTTGGATTTTTGTTTTTTTACCAAAATAACCTTGGAAACAACATTTTTTATATATACAAAAATTAGAAATATTTATTGAACTTCACATCACATTGTAAAGGAGAAGAAGAACAATTCTGCAATGTAAGTAGTTTTTTCATAACTTTATTAGTTTTTAAGTTATGTTTTTTGAAAACATAGCCAAAAACGGCCAGCATTCTACAAATAGCTCCATATTTCAGGGCCAGCTCTCAAAGTGTTAAGGTTTTGATTATTGCTTCTGTTTTGTTTTGAACATATACATGTTTTGAACTTTACTTTGTGAGAAAGTTGTTTTGTTTATTTCTACAGTTTGTAAAAATATTATGGTTAATTTAGAATAAAATTGTTAACCCTCCAACTGTTAATCATTTTTGCCTTAATGTTGGGCCATTTTCGGCACTTTTACAAGCATAATGAAAATAAAATGTAAAAAATATATTTAAAAAGGAAACCTTATATGATTATACATCATTTTAATCAGAAATTACAGTTCTACAAGAATGTATAATCAAAAAATCTCATACTTTGATATATATATACATGAAGTTGACATTGGAAAGTTTAAAAACTATCGTTTCACTATATTTAAAAATGTTCGCGCTCACTAAAAAATCACTAAATATAATTTTAACAAATTTTGAAAATAGCCATTTTGTTTTGTTTTTTATATTCTTTTAGAAAATATACACTTTTTTTACTAATATGAAAAATTTAAAATATTATTTATAAAAAACCGTACGGTAAACATAGGGCCTATCTCTTTTTCTGGTTCTGAGGGATAGGCTACACTCTAACCCAGAGAATAGGATTTTGCAATTAGGCCTAGTTGGAACATTTACTGGTGAAATTGGCCTGACAGGACTAGATAAAATATCATTATCTTGATTTATTTCCACACTATCAGTCATCTCTTCAAAGTTTAGAATATAATCATCATCGTTGCCAGACGAAAAGTCTTCCAAAGAAACGTCGGATAGAATATCTTCATCTTCTAAGTCACTTCCACTATCACTAATATCATTATCAATTAAATAATCTATTTCACTATACCTCAATGTATCACAGATAGTAAAGACAAACAAACAAAAGTAATAAAAACACGCTAATTCAACACACAAGTAAACAAGACTAGAGGAATCAGCTGTTGCATAACAAGTTGATTTTTCAAACAGCTAGCATTCTTTTTATAAACACGATATCAATGTGGCATATGCACTAATAGAAAGCCTGATATCTTCTGTATCAATCGATACTAAATACAATATGTTCGCTGAAAAATGATCTGGCACTCAGTGCATTTTACAAATCCCTTACACAACGTCGATGCATCGACGTTTACCATTCGCGTGAACCGTATCAACATCGATCTATCGACTTGTAACAGTTGGAGGGTTAAGTATCACTGCAGGAACAATAAAAAACAAATAAACATCTTTGAGTAAACTGTGTATTTGATGATTCATCTGCAAACTGTGCAAGTATTCCTAAAAACTTATATACATTTTGACTTTGGATGTGTTACATCTTGGGGGCAAGAGCAATGCAAGAAATATGCACCCATTCAACTATACTTACTTTATTTCTTAATTGAGCTTTTTGAAAACTTTCTAAATCTTGATATTCTGTGTCTGGTCGTCTTGTTCTAAACTTTCTATTTAGGAGAGGTGAGTTGAGCAAGCGTTTCCTAAACAAATACAACAGTATAATTAAATTTAACAATTTCTAAAAATAAAATACAATTAATTGTAAACATATATTATATGATTTGTACTATACAACATATACGGCATAATAAAAGTATCAACAAATCAATCGTTAAATCATATGATTGTCAGTTCATATTTTTCATACACGAGAAATTAACTTATCTAGCAATATTATTCTTAAAACAACCAAAACTATGTTTAAAAATCGTAGGTGAAAAGCTCAAATAGTACCAGAAAATTTATGAACTGGTATTTACTTTATAGGAAAAAACATATTTTAACTAGTGATGGCGTTTATACAAAGAAAGTTGGGACACACCAGAGACTCACATTGGACATGATCTCAGATCACATGGAATCCCAATACCCCTGCTCAAAACATTTCCCAGTAGTAATACCTAACTGTGAGAAATGGTTAGAAGGAAGGAGAGTTCTTGCCAAGTGTGAGGTAGAGTTGTACATGGACTGCTCAAAAACAAAAGGTAGCACAATATTCCAAACAGAAGTTAGAGAATGTAATGTGTGTGAGAAAACGACAGATTGA
>JAGFPH010000129.1:337615-353790 GCA_018207615.1 Philaenus spumarius | reverse complement strand
TGAATAAAGAAATCTGAGAAGGAAATATTCCAAACAGAAGTTAGAGAATGTATGTGAGAAAACCCTCAGATTGAGACACATGAATAAACAAATCCATGTAGGAAATGTGTCCTGTCAATAAGGAAGTAGCCAACAATATTCCAAACAGAAGTTAGAGAATGTGAGTGAGAAAATCTTAGACTGTGACACATGATCCTGTAGTGAACTCGTATGAATTTAGTGAACTAGAATGTATCATGAACGCAATAGAACTTTCAGATCTCAACCAGGTCACACTTAGGTGCAAAAGAGTGTGCAGATAAGCTGATTAAAAGTGACCAGCTACTGAATTCATATTACCTAAATCATTCTGTGGAGTATCAAACAGCTATGCAGACTTTTGCCGATTGGGCAATACTAGAGTATGGAAATAGGTGGAGGAATATCTCAGGCTTGAGGATGAGTATTCTCACTTCTTCGTCCATCTAGGTAAACTGCATTTGACATCCTTACGCTGAGCAGATGCAGTATAAAATGGTTTATTACTAATCTCAGGTCATGGGTGTCTCAGGAAGTACAAATGAAGAACAGACATTTTCACAAGACATCTCAAATGCAGGAGGAAACCACATAACACTTTATCTATAAAGTTTCGAACAGGTGCGTCATAATACCTTTGCAAAGCTAAACAAAGGACCAAATATTAATCAGGACAACCTCATCAAAAAGATCTTTAGGTTCACTGAGATTGCCAGGGAAAACTAAGGGTGAGCCCTCGACACTGCCCACCTAAGAAGAAGAAGTGAAGGTGTTATTTTCTTATCTGTTTTAGTCTCGGTTATCAAATTTAACAGTTTCTGGAGTACACAATTTTTATAACACCTAGAAATCCTGAACACCGAAACTAGTAAAAATTCATTGCTTAACTGTTTAGTAGTATATTGCCTTGCTGTCAAACAAAGGCAATAGCATCAAAATCAATAGCGATCTAAAAAGTTAAAACATTATAACGTTTGATGAAAAACTATTAATGTTGGATTTCAAACCAATAATGCTTAAGATAACCTTTTACAACATGGTATTTGATTACTAGGCACTACTCTGTTGCTATACAGAACAAATAAGAGGAAAACTTTAAAATTTGAAAATGTTAACAGATTTACAACAAAGACTAATGATAGTAAATCTGAGATTAAGAGTATTTTTATAGTTTGACTTTGGTTTATAATTTTTGTAAAATAGTAACAAATTATGTATTCCTAATATTAATAATGCAATTTAAATCATTTTGTTTTAATTTAAAATTAAAAAATATATATATTATTATATAACTTACATTTGTTTAAGCATTTTGTAAATTAATGATATAGCATTCATACTCATCCTAGTGGTATGTTATAAATATAAATTTAAAACATAGGGTGACTTGAATTCTTATGTATTAACCCATTCTAAAAACTCAACAAAATTTTTAAGTAGCAGAAAATAATTTCATATACATGTTAATTGTTAAACCCCTGCTTATATTGATAACTGTTACTAAATAATGGTTAAAATAAACTTATTCTAAAGTTGTAACATCTGCAATTTGTGAAAGGAAATAGGTTTCAATCCAACACGTATGTTTTTTAAAGAGAGCAAATATTGTAAAGTTTGTTTTTATAACCTAAAAATAAGAGTTAGTATCAAGTAAAAAAAGTATATAATAGATAAAAGACAGTGGAGATTGAACTAAATACTACATTAAAGTGAAAGACTTTAACCAATGGCAAGAAACTGAAATGTGATCAGAATAACAAATTCTGTCATTGAATAAAACATTTAAAAACCATGTGAGTGATCGATTGGCAGGAAAATGAAAAAGGCTGTCTGGGTCTTCTCAAAATGGTTATCGAGTGGGACAGACCTCTACATCGTCTGATGGCAAAAAAATGTAGAAAGATGTAAAAATATTCATAGTTTGAGAGTAAAAACTTATATAAAACAACTAGCATGGTCTAGTGCTGCAAATATGAAAAAAAATGATGTTGGATTTCATCGATATTGGCGGATAAAAGAGAGTAAACTTGGATCACATGGAGTAATCAACAGCAACTTTGAAAATTGAAATGTATTCCATCAAAACCATTTAAAGACAGTGATATGAAGTCCACAGAGAAAGGGTTCTGGTTTTTTGGAAGAGTAACAAAGGATTTTCCAGCTGTATGTAAAGAATTACATTTATATTTCATGTTCTCTGAAAAATTGCATCATTCAAAAAATATCTTAATTTGTAATATATTGTTTATTAAATGTCTTAAAATATTCTTTTTTTTTTTTTAATTTTTGGCTCCTTATTTCACCATACCAAGTACCCCTTTTAGAAACATACTCACACTGAGATAAGAAAAAGTTAAAGTTAGTAAATCATTTTGTATTATACTACTATTAAATTCATTATTCCAAAAATAAAAAAAAAACCTATAAGGAACGTTGCGAAATAACGCTGCCAACGTGTGACTTAAATTCACTTAACTACATTAACTCATAAAACAATTTCATTGCAAAGTAGCAAAAATAGCAAAAATATCTGTTAACACAAAATAACGCCCTAAGATCATTACTACTTTAAAATTTATGGACTAGAGACTATTAAAAATCTTAGGAACCTACACCCACAGCACCTTAACAATGAAATGAGTTCAGTAGTTTGAGAACTCACTTGTCAAAATCCTGCTTGTAAATTCATCGACACTACCCACCTGATGGGAGAAGCGGAGAGGTTACGTTTCTTTTTACTTGGCGCTGGACTTGAAGGTTGGCTACGAGGGTGAGGGGAACTCAACACTAAGGGCTTTGCTACCTCTGCTAATCCTAGACGCATATCCGATGAATCCAAACTGCGACTCTTGCCACAGTGTGTCAACCTGGGGGGCCGTGCTTGGCGAACTAAAACTAACCTGAGACAGAAACACAAGCTAGTGAACATAATTAATTATAAATCATAATGTCTTATATAATACTGACTCTACTCTTGATTACCTAAACATTTTTTTTATACACAACAACTTTTATAAACCTACTGGAAATATAAGTGAAAATAACTTCAATATTTGAGATAGTGAAGTAAGTTTAGTAGGCATTGTTTTCAATAAATACACAATCTCATTTGGATATGGTTCAACCTACACTGAACTTTATATAGTAGATTCCCGCTAATCCGAACTAATTGGGACCAAACATTGTTCGGTTTAGCGGGAATTCGGAATATACAGATTTCATGAATAATATCAACATTTTTTTATTGATTTGTTAAGGCATAAATTAAGTGCGAGGACATCAGCTAGTGTCAGCTCTATACAGCGTTGATCGGTTTGGAGGAAAGCGAAGATGAGGTGAACACTCAAACTGAACTCATATCACACACAGACGTGGCCAATGGTCTTGACCTCGCCTTACGCTATGCCGAACAACACGCTTCATCAACACCAAATGATGTTATGTTCATACAGCGATGGCAGAACGTTGTATCCTCAAGTCGAATCAGTGCTCTTCATCAGAAAAAATCACTGACTTTACTTCTTAATTGAATGTAAATTTGTTATTGTTTGTGTTTAGCAGTGATTAAAAATGATTCTACAGAATTGTATATATGGAGCTGTCATGTACTGTAAGTAAGCAGCTTTCATTCCAATTTGGTTTCAGGCGTTTTCATCAGGCTTAGGCTCTATGTATGTCTCTATTTAACTTGTTTGTATAACAATAAATTTAAGTTTTTTTTTATGAATGTTTTATTAATTTCTTCGTTTTTATGTAAAAAAAATTGGTATTTTTCTGAACTCAGTTCGGATTAGGAGGATTTTCAGAATAGTGGGGGTCGGAATAGCTGGAGGACTCTTCTGTAGTTTCTAATCTAAATAAACAAACGAATTTACGAATTTGTAACTAACTATTGTAAACTAAATCATGTAAAAACACAATTATATTTGCAAATATTAATGCATGAGAGAAATGTCTTGCAATTAAGAATGGACACTTTTCAGTCAAAATAGACATTTAACCTCAGAAAATTTGTACAGACAGTAAAGACAGAATTTTAATTAAAATGTTGAAAAGTCCCCATATATTGAACTTGAGCTAAATATGTTATTCAAATTCAAAGAGCAAAACAAACAGTTTTTCACAGATATCGAAACTATAAGCATTATCTTAAAAATATTTAGCATGCTAAATGCTATATATTTTATAGATCATGTGATTCCCCATAAAAAATTCTGTTTACTTTTATCCTGTGTAATAACTTTCAGTTCAAGGTTTACTAGAAAGGAAGCAAACTTCTGATCCGATTACATATAGCCTACACACTGCATATAAGTGTATATTAATATTTACAATTTTTGGAAATCATAACGATAATTTACAGGAAAAACGTATAAAGACCATCTTGGAAGAGAATCATATAGGCTAATCTAAAAATGTCTATAGATTTATTATAAAACTCTACTATTTTTACAATAAATAGAAATCTTTAGATTATACGACTCTCTTCCAAAAAGGTCCTTATAGGCCCACTTTTTATTATTTTTATTTAAAACATACTTTGAAAGGTAAGGGCACATTTACAAAATAAGTAAACTTTTAATGAAACACAAAAACAATAATGAATAAAGTCTAAATTTTGTATTAGTCTTGCTGATCGTGTTTCACCAGTTGCAGCGTTAACACAGACTAAGGAAAATATTAAAACAGGGTTCCTACAGAATTTTAGTAGGCTAATTAATTTTCCTGAGTTTCTCTGATTTTTTCTTCAACTTCCCTGATCAACTCACGGCATATTGAAAATATTTTACTACAACATTTGCATTACATTTTAGTAAAATAAATTCTATTGCATACATGTCTGCCTCCTTCGATAACTGACATACTCCGTACATCACCATCCACCAAAGATAAATAAAACAGTTGTATTTTAGTATATTACCCCAGTACAAATAGATTTATATAAAAATAACCATTGTTTGCTAAGCGCTAGGTGGTAACTTTTTATATTCTGTTTTTAGTGTTGATAATATAATATATTTAGTACAAGTTATTGTTTTGTAATTATTATATTGGGAGGTACATATAAAGTGCTGAATACTGGAAGGAAGCCACACATGTTCACTTTTTTGTGTTAAAATTCCCTGAGTCCATTTAACTAAACCTCAATTCCTACAATCTGCAGCCACACTCAATCCTAAAATTCAAGTTTTAGATTTTACCACAACAAACTAGGCTTGCTTAAATATAAAACAGAGATTAATATACATAAAATTTTATTTGAAAATCACAAATTTTAGAATTATTCTGTACTTAAAGTAGGCTTAAAATAATCTTTGAAAAAAATTAAAATGGGTGCAATTTATTAGTATGAATACTTATAAACAATTTATTTCTTTTTAACCTCCAGGTGCTGACTATATTACTTTACAGTGCTAACGGAGAGAATTAGAGAATCGAGTACTCATGTTTTTAAAATTAGTTCTAAAATACCACAAATTGCTGAAATATCATATCATATATCATTTTGTTCAGAAAGAGTTGTAGAATAATTTAATAAAACAAATAAAAACTTATCATTACTTGTTGACATCTTGATAATTAGAAAACAAGAATAAAATATACATAGGCACTATAGAATAAACAATAGAATATAAACAACTTTTAGGCACTAGAATCTGACTAAACTAAATAATCAAAATCCCAAAATAAACAAAATGTTCAAAATTTAATTCCAAAAACAAAAACATATAATAGTAGTAACATATTTTTATGAATAAGTACAGAGAAGAAAATCGTCACCATATGTTACATTAACAAAACGTTGAACAACAACCTAACAGCTGTCTAACACAGATGATTGTGTACATATTTTTTCACAGATGGTAATCCCACTTTATACTATATAAAATAAAGCTGGATATCGATGTTTGTGGTGACGATATTTATAGATTTTTCGTAAGTATCACGCTCCGCGGTGTTAGCACTACACAAGCATCAGAACATATCGCGGAACGCAACGTAAGCATCTTTAGGGTTAAAAACATATAATTTTTAGTACTTTTTAAAAATAGGCTACTTTTTAAAGACTTTAACATACTGCTGAAGATGGCCTCATGAAAAAACTTATTCAATAGCTTGTGTTACAGCAAGCTGGAGCAAAGAAAAACTCCTTAATTTTTGCGTCTTGCGTTGGGGACCACAATGATATGAAGCTAATGTCCCCGTTTTTTATTTGCCTGACCTACCCTGACCGTAGTAACCCTGTTAAAGAACAAGATCAGTAAAACTAAGCTTGACCATGTTAAAAATAATTGGGGTGTAATTCTATTATATTTATTATACAGTGGAGTGCCGACAAGCCGTATTAATTAAGGAATGCTTGATCCAGATCATAAAAAATATGTAGTTTGAAGCAGTAATAAATAAATTATATAGTTTAATCTAATGTAGGCATATTTTAACATGGATGAAATGCGGATGAGCCTACCACTTCTTAACCGAGGAATCGAAGAGCCTACCTGTTAAAACAGTTCACTCCTCACACACACAATAAAAAGTATCAAATTCAAATGTAATTCAAATTGGCATTCCACTGTAATTTATTACTCTTGTAGCCTAATCATTACATCTAATACTAAATTTAAAAAGTGACTAATTATAAAGTATTACACACAACTTACCTATTATTGCTAGCACCAGACTCCACCAGATCCAAATACCCGACACTACAACTACGCACAACTCCCCTTCTAGACTTATCCCCCCCACTAGGACTTTCATCCCCCCCTTCTCCGCATTCACAATCCCTAAATGAGCTTCTTGTCATAAAACACTCATTACGTGGACCTTTGTTTCTATGACAACGAGTTCTAGTTAAAGGTGCCACAGGAGCACCTCGAGCTTCACCGCCTTCTTCTTCATCCTCGGAGAAGATTCCTTGAGGAACAACAGGATCTGGAGGTCCTTCCCCAGCCATCTGCAGAGTCATCTGTCTC
Organism: Philaenus spumarius; assembly: GCA_018207615.1. Taxonomy (NCBI): domain Eukaryota; kingdom Metazoa; phylum Arthropoda; class Insecta; order Hemiptera; family Aphrophoridae; genus Philaenus; species Philaenus spumarius. The sequence continues at coordinate 346,795 of JAGFPH010000129.1, read as the reverse complement.
GGTTGTAGATGAAGTAAGGAGGTCTTGTATGTAACCTGGCCGAGGTTGGTGGCTAAATTTTGCGAGATGCCATGAATCCTGAACTTTGTGCCCCAAATGTTAGACGTCACTTCTGCTAATCGAGAACCCTATACAACAACAACAAAAAAAGAAGATATTATTGTATTAAACATTTGTGAGCCAATCAAATGCTACTGAACTCCCCAAAGCCAAATTAAAAACAAATTTAAAACCCAAGAGCCCATTTTTAACTTTAGAACAGAACAGAATATATATTGGTCCTTCAGCACATATACATACATTGCAATAGACATTGTCACATACAGGCTAAAGTAATTCAATCTTCAAACTAACATGACAGATGATCTAGGCTTACTCAATATCAATTTCACAAGTCAAGTATTCATCCATGTTATAAAATGTGCGCTCTTTCAACCAGAGGTGCCCATCCCCCCAAGTTTAATGACTCAGCCCCCCACAATTTGTAATAACCCCCCCATAAAAGGTAGTTCAAATAAAAACAAAATGCCATTGAAACCCACTTTTATTACCTTACAAATATAATAAAATAAAGCTAAATAATGAATTTATTTCCAACCACAAAAACACATAAAAATAATTATTATCTTGGAAATTGACTGATTACAATTTTCCAGTAGTTGTGATCAATGAACAAACAACTAACTAGTTATACAAACAAATATTGAGTTCAGTCTATCTGAAAAGGTGTGTAGTAACTCCTTGTAGCGTGCAAACAAGAGATAATGATTAAAGAATAAATTAACTTAATGGTTAAGTACCACAAGGTATACTATTACAATTCTTACACACACAACTAGATAAACATTACTACTAACATAAAAATGTCAATAATAAACTGAACAAATGATTTTACAAAATATATATTTATTTTTTAAAGTGCATAATTCCAATTTTTTAGTAGTTGTGATCAATGAACAAAACAACTAATTATACAAAAAAATATTGACTGGGCACTTGCTCCGGTGAGTGTGCCGTGTTGGGCGCAGAGTTTGATGTTACCAAAATGGCGGCCCGCCATGAATCACCCTAGTCCCAAGCGTCGGCGGCAGTTCAGTGTTCATCCACCCGCCTTCACACTAGCTCTGCGACACTTGTGCACATTTTTCAAATTTTTCTTTATTTAAAAAAAAAGAAGAATCACCTTCTTTATCTATTTGTCAGGAATCACTTGACAAAGTACTAGTAACTTTCTTAGGCCAGTAGACTTTTATTTACCAAGTAACAGAAACACAGTGATAAGGTTATACCTTTTTATTTGTACTTGTTATATACTTTGTAAATCTTATTATATACTTTATACTTACTATTACTACACTTTGTTATATACTTCATTATGCGCTACTTTTTCCTGCAATAAAGAAACTATTTATTCACTTCTATACAGTATAATGATGTAATATTAATACACTTAATAATTGTCATGTTATATAGTTTGCTAAGCCATGTTGATGTTGTCATTGTTATATACTTCGTTTTTCGTTATTATGCGTTACTTTGTGTTATGTGTTATTATGCGCCGTGAGAATTGAGCGAGATTCTTGCGCGTACTTAATCGTATCTATAACCTGCTGTAAGAACTAAATTACTTGATCTAATTTATTGAAAAAACATGTTTCATAAAATGTAACTTATTGGCTCAAACTTTTACGCTCACACCTCGTCTCTCACAAAAAAAATAAAAAAGTTCCTCACAGAACAACTTTTTCATGTCACAATTTAAAGTTTCATATTAAGTCATAGCTTTGGTTATTTATTTATACCTTTAAAGATTTTTTATAATTAATAGTTTTTATACCATTATCATCCCACACTAATATTCTGTCAGAGTGTCAAAATTCAAAGGAATCAGTGTGTTGTAAAAGTTCAAAACAACAGTGTATTTGAAACAAGCGTCATCTCCGAGCCGTTCCTGCTTTCTAGACGTTCCCAAGATGGCGGACTTACGCACACTTTTCATACTGTACAGGTATAGGTCTATTTTAGTCAGTGGTTGATGGTACAGGTGCGCAGAGTTTCTGCCTCTGTCACTTCCAACTTTCCAACTTGCACACATGGTTAATGTTTGTGGCGCGTAAGTGACCTTGATTGGTCTATTTTAATTTATACAAATAATGGTAAAATCATTGTAATATAGAAAGTTCAATAGTGACTATGCTTTTACTCTCCACTTACTAACTATACATTTTAATTTGATGTACTCTGCTTCTAATTTGTGTGTTTCCTCAACATTGTTCGAAACCCCCCTTAAAAAAAATCCCAATGATGCAGTCTGTGTCACAACCTCCCCCCCCCCCCCTGTGGGCACCACTGCTTTCAACCAACCATAAAATGTATGATGCAAATCATTATTTGACAAGCTTAGTATGGTGGCAGGCAGTTTGTTGAAAAGTTTGATTCCTAAAACTAAATGATAATACGTTTTATATATCTTATATCTATATCTTGGTTGTTCAAGCATATAACCACATCTGGTATTATAAATAATAATGAATTAGGCCTCTCAGTGGAAACATATGTAAATTATTCTTAATATTCATTACAACTTCAAAAATATGTAAGATAGTAACAGTAAAAAACTAGTTTCAACAATCAGTGGCTTGCAATGTTCTAATTTATTTGAATTTGTTACTATTCTCAAACCTTTTTTTATTTTGAAGAATTACAATTTTGTGTAAGCCTATTTCATTTCAACAGATGAGAAGTTGATATCTTAGAATACTTTAACCCTCCCAGTGGCAGACTGCCCAAAGTGACGTTCTCTCAGGCGCAAGATACAGCTATTTCGACAATTAGCGAGAACTTGCATATATTTGCATAAGCGATAATTTAACCCACTTAGAATCATCCAATCGCAATAAAACTGGCACCATTGGAAAGAAAATGAATCAAACTTTAATTTTTGTATTTACAACTTTTTCGTAAAACATATATTTACATAGGTAATCATCGTTTTAAAATATGCAAATCTGTCTACAGCTCTTTCCGTGCGCGAATTGCATACAATTGTACTGTTATTTCCCACTTCTTTAACGGTTAAGACAGTCTACACTAATATTTCTTTGGCAATTATAACGATACCATTGGATTCGTCATGATTTTATCTTTCTGTTGGTGTCTTCCAATCAGATGTCACTGTAAAATTACTATTTTATTGAAGAATTACTGTAAACCCTTGCGATTGGACAGTCTCTCAACCAATAAACAGGCCATTTGTCAAATCGATATTGGAAAGGCAGTGCCTTATGTTTTGACAGATTTCTTTACACGATTTTGTAGAGCAAAGTCTGGAGTTTGAAACGGTAGTAAGTAATCCAGAAATAACCGGTTTTATGTCTGTCTAGTCGACAGTTGAAATGTCAGTTCTAGTGAGAAAGTCAAGCGCGTGGGTTCTCACGTTATACAAATGGGACCTATATGCAGCGTGTAGGGTAGCTGCTTTTCATTAGATTGATATCATTTTGTTATTCAAATAAATATAACTCAAACACTTTTGTGAACTAAGGAAAGACGAGTATACCGTTATTTTCTTTGATTTATCCTCTACACTTTGTTATAATAATATTTCATTTTTGGGCAAAGCATATATTAGTAAATGACGTTACAATCTAGGCTTAGGTTTGTTACCAGTCGTGTACTTGGAACATAAAAACTATTTTTTTCAAAATAAAAAATTTGAAATTGATAAATGTTTTTATACAGTTATATTTAGAACTAAATTACGAAACTTTTTTACGCTTACGAAAAAAATACAAAAAATGTTTACTACTTGTTATGTAGGCCTAAAGTTGAACTTTTTCCTTTCGTTACTGAACATTTTTTCTTTCTTGAGCTAATAACTTTTACAATTTCAAAATAAACTAATTTTTAGTTTCATATTTGAATTCTTTGAAGTTTCTTCTACAAAAAAGCTATTGAACACTTTTGGATTGGGGTTCATTTACTATTTTTGGCGAATTTTTAAAAATATGCTTGCAAAACGCTAAAAACAGGCTTTTTAATTTCAGCTTTAACCATGCCACTTGGAGGGTTAAAAGCAGCAATGTTTGCTGTTTTAAATATTTAAAAGTAACTTGCCTCTTTTTGAAGAATTAAAATTTTGTGCAAGAATATTTCATTCCAACAGATGAGAAGGTTATATCTTAGAATAACTTAAAAGCAGCAAAGTTTGCTATTTTAAATATTTAAAAGTTACTTGCCTGTTAAGATTCATTAATAAATAAATTACCATTGATAACTTCTTTCTAACAAAATCTACATTCTCTGACCAGGAGAGCATGTACAATAAATTTGTGTGCCAAGTAAAGTTAAAACTTTTCCATAGGTAGGCTTGTAACTATATTTTATATTAATAAGGTTATATGCAAAATATATGAACTAGTTACTTTTTTACATTTCTTTTAAAAAGTATAAGTTAAACTTTTTATGAAGTTGTACAAAGTATCTTCAACATGACATAAACATATTTTAATAATAAAAAGACAAAACTGGCTCACTAGGCATTTTCCTCCATTAAGCCAATAGATGTAAGCAAAGGGTTAATTCATTTTACAAAAAAAAAAAACTATTTATTCTATGCAATGTTTTAATGTATCTGGCATATTTTAATTTTTTTAAATCCCACCTAAAATTAAATTTGAAACTCTGAAATACTAATTTAGTAACATTAATACTAGCAAACAAAGAACAAGTTTTACATTAGTACAAAGTGTTTTACTTTATAGTAGTTTTACTAGGGGCTCTGCCCATGGACGCTTTGCGTCCCAACCCCGCCTCAGATGGCTGCTTCGCTTTGCTCGCAGTTGGAAAACTCTCTAAAGGCTCTCGCCAATCTTTGGCTCGATTGTACCTGGGTGAACGAGCATCGTTCAGTATTTTTAACATCTGGATTGTATCTATAATGTATCTCTTCGAATATTTAGTGACTTTGAAGGAGGTATAAAAAGAATCTGTACCAATTCGCCTTCTAAGTGACTTGAAAGGTGGTATAAAAAGAAGTTCAGATTAAAAATTTTATGCACATTTTTCAGACTTTATGCGCATTTTTGAAGACATAAGACCTAGCGCATTCAATTCCTGACTTCAAATAACCTCTGCATGCAAATTTTCATCAAAATCGTGTGAGCCGTTTTCGAGACCCGTGACAGATACAAAGATAGATACAAGAATTGCTCATTTAAAATAATGGATACATGTGGATGACATACTAGATGTGCTTGTTATGAAGGTTTTGTTGTCACTCACCATTTCAAGTGAAATATGCGTAACACTAACACATACACATACTTACGAATTTCCATAAAATTTCGTAGTACATTAAACCACCTTTACACTTTTATATTCTTTCAGCATTAGTTTGGTAAATAAATGCATATTATTAAGGTTAAAGCATGCAATAATTTATTAAATATATATTTTGACTTACCGTCTACAATATTCAATTTGCTGTCATATACGACGGCCGCTTCAGCTATTCAGCCATTTTCAAGTATTTTTAGCAGGATGTCCTTTGTCACTTCTTAACATAAAAACAATCATTACAGTACACTAACACAATACAATAATAAATAACACAACACATTATTTAAAAAGAAAAAACAGAGTCAATTCAAAAATCTTCGACTGGTTGGGCACAACATTCCGATAAGTACTGCGGACGATGGTCAATCACGCTAATCGATGGTCGGAGGGGTGTTGCTTATCTCCAACAACATATCGAACAATGCGTTGGAATCGAAGTTACGTTTGGTTTTTCATTGAATAAAATGTTATTGTCGATTTTATGATTCTTGTATATCTTGTTTTGTTCACTTAAAATATTTTTAAAAAGGGCTGATTTAACTTAACTTAACTTCAATTCCAACACATTGTTCGATACGTTATTGGAGATAAGCAAACCCCTCCATCGATTATAGTGATTGACCATCGTCCGCATCGGAATATTGGGCCAAACCAGTCAAAGATTTTTAATTGACTCTGTTTTATCTTTTTAAATAGTGAATTGTGTTATTTATTATTGTGTTGTGTTAGTGTACTGTAGTGAGTGTTTTTGTGTTAATAAGTGACAAAGGATATCCTGCTAAAAATACTTGAAAATGGCTGAATAGCTGAAACAACCATCGTATACGACAGCAAATTGAATAGTGTAGACTGTAAGTCAAAATATATATTTATTATATCAATATTCGGAATGGAGCCAAGCAAACTTTTTGAATAATTTATTATTTGTTAACTTTGTCTGTGTTTCATTGTACATTTGTATGTTTTTAAAATACTTGTTGACTGTATTTTACTATTATTTAACTTTATATTTTTTTTAGGATATTGTGTTTTTGTATTTATATAAATAGTGTTATTTACTAAACACTTTATTTAACTTTATATTTGATGAAGATTTCATCTTACCAAACACTGGGCAAAAGCGATAACAAATATTTTTTGGCAATCAAGGAAACAAGTTTCGTTTATCATTTTCTCAATTTTTAAAATAACTCATTGAACAAGGAGTCAATGAAGGAACACAATTTTTGACTTTGGGACCTTGTTTGGACTAGTTTGGAGGTAAACATACTAAAAGTCCCCACTCCTAGCAGGTGAGCGGGGTGCAGGGCAGCCTGTAGAAGGTCCCCTTTTTCAGTTTTCCACTCATATCTCGAAAACTATGCGACATAGTGATAAGACTATTCTATACAAAATTAAAGCTCAAAAAATGTGCTACAAGATTGAATCTAATAAATTGTTCGCTATCTCGCATAGTTACCGAGATATCCACGCTCAAAATTCCCTTTTTTTTTTTAAAAGAATTTTTTCCTCACGTTTTTAGTCTTATTTGGCTAGCTAAACTTTTCAGCTTTTCGTCCTACGAAAAAGTTATAAAGAAGGAAGTTGTAGAACGTTAAATTTCCTTCAAGAATATATGATATTTTATGACATTATCTTCAACCGTTCAAAAGATGGAACAATTTTAACTATATTTGTAAATTCCTAAATTTTGCAGAAAAACTTACCTATCGTTAAATTTTTTGTCATTCCACTGCTATAATTCTCTATATAAGCCAATATATATATATGTATTTAATATGTATGTAATTATATTTATATATATAATTGGCACATAAAGAAGTTATATGTATTATATAATACATTTTTTGGTACAATATGTAGTTCTTTAAAAGTAATATTTTTGGTGCCGTTGAATACTTTTTTCGACAGTCCGAATCTATTGAAATCAATTTAAAAGCTTCATCTCTCACTTCTGCAGAAAAACAATGACTTTATATAATAAAAACTATTAATAAATAGGGAGTACCGAGTGAATAAATAAGTGGCGCATAAAGAAGTTAAACGAGTGATTTCTAATTAATTTAAACCAGAATAAAAGTAAGATTTAGATCTTATTGTTGAACTATTTATTATTAAAGTTGTTTAAGTAATTATCCACTTGTGCTACATAAAAATGAGGCCTAAGGCAACTACAGATTATTTTTATAAGTTAGTCCTGTTATGCATGAGCTTAACATGCAAGTCTGTACAAGTTTTATTTGAGTAGTGTTTTAATGCAATATGATATTAAAAGTTAGCTAGCCAAATAAGGCAAAAAACATAAGGAAATTTTTTTCAAAATTAAGCGAATTTTGAGCGTGGATATCTTGGAAACTATGCGAGATAGCGAAAAATTTTATTAGATTCAATCTTGTAGCACATATTGTGAGCTTTAATTTTGTATAGAATGGTCTTATCGCTAAGATGCATAGTTTTCGAGATATAAGTGAAAAACTGAAAAAGTGGACCTTCTACAGGTTCCCCTGCACCCCGCTCATCTGCTAGGAGTGGGGACTTTTAGTAAGTTTACCTCTTAACTAGTTCAAACAATGTCCCAAAGTCCAAAATTATGTTACTTCCATTCTCTCTACAAATTTTCGTTGACTGGACTAAAGGTCCACATGTTTAACAGTTTAATCGGATGAGTCCCTAAATACGTAAGGCCAAAGTTTAAAAAAACCTACTAGAATGTAAGATAACTAAATATATATGTTATACATATTGTTAAAATATACAAGAAATTACAAATCCAATGTTTCTGTTAGATCTGTCAAAAGTTAATTTACAATGAATACTTCATTTAACCGTTTGAGGCTTGACCTAGATAAATAGCCTATTAATTTTTATATAATTTTAAATATATTCTTATTAACTAGTTTCACATTGTTGATCATAAAATTATTGTCTTAACTAGCATGTTTTTGGAGATAAAAGGTTTAATACAGCTAAAATGGGTTTTAATCTTAACAAAATATATACCTATATTAATTTGTTTTTATTACATTGCAATAAAATCTAATAAAAGTATCTAGGTTTTTTATTACCTCTGGCAAAGTGTCTGCATACATCGATTGCTGCTGTTGACATTTTACTTTCTGTCGTCTTGGTAACCTTGGGCTGCCACAGCCTTCTTCACTCTCTGAATCTTCCTTCTCACTAGAATTGCCATTAACCATTATTCTGGCTGATAAACAACTGGTAACTGTAACATATTGTTATACATAAGAAACATTACAAATAAGATGGGAATAATAATATGTCAGTAATTTTATTATTATTAATCCTACACAATTTGATATAAGATTCTTATCAGCTTCCTGATAATCTATTTAACCTGTAACGGAAGGTTACAAAAAATAAAAATAAAGCTTCTTTTGTTTATCAGCCCCACGTTGGGAAAGCCATTTTGTAACGGATGGTTACAAAAAATAAAAATAATATGATAAGTTATACTGTGTTAAAAAAAAATGGGGTTCGGTAAAAAGTTCAAAAATTAAAAAATATGTTTTAAATCAAAATAAAAACGCTATATGTGGATTATCCAATAACCATTAATATCTCTTCATCACCTCCTTTACCTATTTACCTTAAAAACAAAAAATCGTCGCTCATGTAATACTTAAAATCACTTATGTACCTCCTAGGCCTATTGCCTTGCTTCAATAATAATAAATCATCACCCACCTAAACTCTCCATAACATCTTTCTCCCAACTTCAACGTAGAACAATATTATATTTTTCACCTTACTTCAACTCACCTTACTCTTAAAACCTTAAAAATCACCTTCACTTGACTCCCATAATCTTAATAAAAAAAA
>JAGFPH010000129.1:310057-328133 GCA_018207615.1 Philaenus spumarius | reverse complement strand
CAATTCGGATGAGTTCAGAAATAATCGGAACTTCAATTATCAAAATTTGATTCGACGGCGTCAGTTTAGTCCCTCTGAAGTCTGAACACCTTGTTAGAACAAAGTAATATCAAGTTAATAACGCTGTGTGTAAATACGTACAGTATTCAGTTTTAGTGCAGTGTTTTATTCATTTTTTTATTGAATTTAAATATTTTTCTTTTAGTTACCGCATTAGTTAATAGTTAATACAGTAGAGCGTTGATTTTCCAAATGAATTGGGACCGAGGGACTTCTGATAACCAATTTGTTCGGGTAATTAAATTCACTGTGTACTCACGACTGACAGCAGCGGGCGGCCAAGCGCTCGGCTTACTCAGCCGCTGTTCCGTTGAGCGCACAAACTCCCTGAAATCTACAACTCGGCTGATTATGCGAGTAAAAAACTTTAAATTCGGAATTACGTACGGTACTGTAATGTGCTTATTTATTTACAGTACATTCCGCTTTCGGATGATTGACCTTCGGATAATCGACGCTCTACTGAATTAACATATTAATTTGATTAAATTTATTTAGTTGAGGATATGTGGAAACTTAACCCCAGCTAGTCTTTTCAGCAATGGCATCGAAAGTGTGGCAATATTTTATAATAGACGTTGAGAGTGATGGACTTTTTGTCTGTAATTTAATTTAGCTGAATACTTTTATTTAATAATCTGTAGATAAACATACTTAATTATTTCAATATTCAAATGAAATCTTATACTTTACTCTTAAATTCTTGTTAAATTCCTTGACTAATAAATGAACCGAGAACCGATACCGAAAAAAAATGGAACTAACCCATCCCTACTTTAAAGTTTAAATACTTTTGTTACCGATCTATAAAAGGTGTTATTTTTTCATCACAGTAGACACCCTAATTCTATAAATAGACACGATAACAAATGAATCCATAAGGGGTTGACCTTGAGCCTACTAGACTTCTTGTGTACAAATAACAGCCTATGCATGAATAAAAATAAAACAAGAAGCGTTTACTTAACAAAGGAAACAATTGCCTAAAACACTTTACTGGGGAAAATGTCTACATACATCAAATTAAGAATGTTTTACATTTTTCCCTACTGATATTTATTGTTAAATGCTGAATTGAGTTAAAATACAGAGAATGCGATAGCAAATACCGGAGATTACATTCACAGAGTCTCCGCCCTAAATAAGAGCCAAGGTCTAACAACTGAGTATCTCTTGGTATCGATAATCGACCCACCCCTAAAATTCCCGACGGCCAAAAAAATTCAAGCATAATTCCCGATATTTTCCCGAATAAAAAAATTCAAGCACAATTCCCGATCTTCCCGATTTTCAAGGCTGCTGGACACCCTGACTGGTGTTTATGAATTATCATGCGCCGACTGGCAAATGAAATACATTGGACAGACGGGTAGATCGTTCAAGATGAAATTTAAAAAGCACATCCCCACTAGTAAACAAACTCTACGCCTACAAGGTGTTGAATCCAAATATACTGAACACCACATCAATCTTAACCACAATTACAATACAATAGACCGTACCTTAAGAATACTCCACCACTGCGAAAAGGGCAAATTATTAAATGCTTTAGAACAATACAAAATATATAAAATGTTTAAAACTAAAAAACCGCATACCATACTTAATGAAAAACTTGGATTTGATTAAAATGTTTTATTTGTTACGATTATAACAGAAACAGAGACCAAATAAGCTCCCCCCACCACGTAATTAATCTATTGAAAATTGCAACCCAGTGAACTTTGATGACATCAGTACAGTGCGAGACAGTGGGCCCACAGGACATGTGATTTCTTAATAGTGAATTTTTTGTGTTTATTCTAATTTATTTTGAATGTTTGTGTGTAAATGTGTATGTGATGTGTGACAACGGATTAATTTCTCCAACGAATTTTAACTTGAAACACGCGGGATAAGCCGAAACGGCTGTCGTTTGAAGAATTTATACGACAATTGACTATTGACGACGGTAAGTTGTAATTATATTTGATTTAATTATCAAGTACAGTATTGTTATAAACACATTGTAAACATTTATACAAAGGGTGGTATAGCTGACTACTTCCTTATTAAATTAAAGAATATAAACTCAATATTCTTAATATTAAGCACCATTAAATGTTTAGAAAACCTAACTTGTAATTCATTCAAATAGTATGCCAAAGTTACCTTGTACATACCATAGGTCAGGTAGGTATATTATTGTGTTTTTGTACTTTGTTCCGAAAACATCTCCTCTCGCAATAAGTAAAAGCGTTTTAGTATGCTTGTAAAATTCCGTTATAAGCGAATTTCCATATGAAAAATGAGCTATTGCTGTGACCCTTATGGTAAGACCTAAGGTCGGGAGTAGCAAATGAGCACCGATCATGGTCCCCAGAACATGTTTTGGGGTGTCATTAAAAGTCACATATAAATATATATAGATATATATAGGCTATGCATATATGTGTTCGCCCACTAGCGACCGCACTTTAAGTCCGATTTAGTCCAAATTTGGTACACAGGTTGGTTGTGTACATCGCTCGGACGAGTTCGTTAGCCAAAAAAATTCAACAACCGGATGCACGTTTTTTGACCGGACGTAAGTATTTTTTTAGATTTTCCTCCGAGAATGAATTTTTTTAGACTTGTTTCTAAAGATATAATTTTAGGATATTATTCTGCACATTTTTTTACATGACCTTATAGCTTGCTTGGTTCCCCCAAAATCGATCAAAACGTAAACTACCATAAAAGTACCCGGTTCAAAACCACATGGTGGATTTTATCTTCTTATCCGAGGCCGACGGACGAGTTTTTATGCTTCAAGTGAAGCGAAGCTCATAACCCAGGCCACAAAATCAAGGTGCAAACTCCCACATCGAGTTTTTCCACTGCGAGTGTAACGAAGGAGCGCATGAGTAGAAGCTGGAGGCTTAGTCACAATCAAATTTTACTAATATATTTCGTACACAAAGCAGCTATTCAGCACCATCGTGAGCAGACCTATTTCCCAAATTGTTGGTCGAGACCCTAAAACATAGGCATATAAACTTAATTTTGGAAATTTGTTCAACTCACCTCTGCGGTTCAGCTGCGTGGTTGAATTATTTTGTTATTGTTCTATTTGAATTTCCAATTAAATGAATACAGCTCGTGGTTTAATCTCCGAAAATTAGTAGTTTATCAAAGTTAGTTTTTCAAGCATCGGGTTTGTGCTCTAAACATTTAGCAAAAATAGATGGTTTTTTGTGTCGTTATTTGAGGGATTCCAATCCTCAATTTAGGCAAAAAAACCATACATTATATTGATTTTTTTTTTTGGTTGATTGAACTTTGTAATAATGTACGCATTTGCAGATGATGCCGCGTTGTGCTACATCAGAAACACAATACAAGAAGTGGAAACTGCCATGCAAGCTGATCTTAATGCTCTGAGGTGGTGGTTTTCCAAGGATTATCTGAGAGGAGAGTCTAAATTTACAGACCCTATGTTATATAAATTCGGTGTGCGTTTCTTGCATTGTAATAAAACAAATGTCTTCGTATAAGTATTTGGGAGTGGTTTTAGATGACCGTTTAACGTGGAAAATGCACATTGATAATTTAAAAGCTAAACTAAACAATATCTTACGTTTATTTTATCACTTAAAATATGTCGTCCCGGGAAGCGTTTTACAGAAAATTTATTTTTCCATGGTCCATAGTAGGTTGGAGTATGGGATCTGTTGTTGGGGAGGTACGTATATTACTAATCTTAGTACTTTGATTGTAATACAGAAGAGGTTCGTACAACTTATATTAAATAAAACAAGGCTGGTGCCATCTTTACCATTGTTTCGATGTATCTCTGTATTGCCTCTTCGCTATCTGTTTATTTACAAAGCCCTTAAAATATTTTATATTAGGAGTCAGGGTTCTTAATTTTTTTGCAACACAATTGATTATTTTTTAAGATGCAAAAGCAAAGCAAAGGTACCTAAAGCCAGATTAACAATTTACTTAAATTTCTTCTCTGTAACTGCACCTAGACTCTATAATAAACTTCCTGAAGAAATTAAAAAATCTGGTAAACTAAGGAAATATTTAATTCTCCTGAAGAACTGGCTATTAAGCAGGGACGATGTAGAGGGCTTGTTGGATGTGGTTGTGTGATGATATATGTTGTATGTGTGAGTGGTTGTGTGAGAGAGATGGAAGTACAGTAGTTTTGAGCCTGTGTGTGTATGAGAGTATGGATGTGCACTGTGTGATTTAAATTTGGATTGAGTAAAATGTTTAGTGTTTTTTATATATGATTATTGTTAAACTTTTTATCGTATATAACCTTTACATAAGTGCTGTTAAACCTTTAGTTAGTGTTGATATGTTTGTTTAATTTCTTATTTGGTCTTTAAAAAATTCTCCCGCTATTTGTATGTTTTTTCCATAATACATTATTTATTTTTTATTGTTAATTTAACTGCTCCCAGAACCCTTTTTTCTTACTCTTTTTTTTTCTTTTTGCTATGAATAAATTATCATCTACTTGCAGCCTTAAAACGGGCTTGCTTGCCCTAGAGGTTGCAAAATATTTGATTCCCATATGGAAACTATTCTGTTATTTTTTTTATAAGTTAAGTTTTATGTTATATTACAGGTAGTTATTTTATTTTATGTTATGTTTACGTTACGTTCTTATTTTATTATTTCGTATGTGTTTGTATATTAGGGAATAAAATAAATATCTAAATAAATAAATAAAAATAAGAGGATGGTGCGTTACAACATTTTTCGAGTTTCTTCTCCTAGGATGAAAGTTTAGTTTTTAAAATTTTAGTAGTATACAAAGATCGTGATGTAGAGTTTTTAATAAAATTAAAAAATATTCCACAAGAATAAAAATTTTCAGCAAAAAATTATTTACAGACTTTTTATAATTTTATAAAGAACTATTTGACCTAAAATTTAACGCAGATGACAAATTTTGCAAACGGGTTTGTTATGCCTTTCTAAATGTTATAAATAATATTTTAATCAATTTTCAGCTTTAGCACTATACAGTATAACTAACTGAGAAAAATGCGTTTGAATTGAACTGAGCCTCCCGTTTACAATGAATTTATAGATTTATTTAAAAATTTCACTTTTTGTTGTAGGACTAATTATTTGCCCTAATTTTTTTGTCGGACAATTGAATCACTGATCATAAAATAAGACACTTTACATACCCTATTTTTGTCGGACAAAAGGTCATAAATATATTGGCTGCATGAAACCCTTAACTTTAAGGCGTCCGACAACAAGTATGCCCCGAAAACTTTGTCGGACAAGGTTACCACTTAGTTATATATATATTTTATAAAAGATTCTGAAAAAATCAGCGGTTAGGTACTAAATTTTATGACGTCATAACTTTGTCATGTTCGGTGTGTCGGGACACGTAGAAATTACCAATAATATTTGTTCGACAAATTTTTTTTCGTTTTCTACATAAAACAAACTTTCGATTAAAAGAAAAATTATTATTTAGGTTATAAATTTTTTTACCGCATAAAATCAATGACTTTGCTGGGTTCTCAAAGGAAAACGCCCCGCTACCGAGAATTGGTGCAAATAAAAATGTTGTCCGACTCGATATACGAAGTCTCAAGAGTTAGATAATCATAAAATTTTAAAGGCCTGGGCCCTAGGAATAAAAACTGCATGTATTATTTTATTTACATATACAAATTTGGAATTCTGAATGACAAATTAAGATTGTTAAAGTATATATTTAAATCTGAGTCACTGTCTACAGAACTAGAAAAGACAAAGTGAGGAGCGCCTTGTCACAACCAAGGCTGCAGTAGTGCTGTATGCTTCCGATTCTTCTACATGCTGTCTCTTAATACGGAAACAGGATTTATTAGTCGTTTTTAGGCAGTTTTTTCAAAAATGACTTCTGATGTGTGCCGGTCTATCGGGTCTGTTGAACAATCACTTCCCGTATTAATGAGGTCTTACTGTAAGAGCTTTTAAAATTATTATATGTTGGGAGGGGGAGGTAAAATTTTCAATATCCTAATAGTAAAAACTCAGGAAAGTAAAATTTCATACAATTTTCAAAAATCCTTTAAAAAATTGCTGTTTTCTGTAGAAAAATTTTAATAATTTTAAAGTGATAATTTATTAATTGTATTGTAGTACTGTATATTTCATGTTTTTATAGTTAGAGTTTACATTAATATATGAGTAAGTGCGTGAGTGTGTGGGTGTGAATAAAAATACATTAAGTGAACATTTTCATCTATGCAATGCAAATAAAAAAACAATATTCTTTCTAAGTCTTCCTTTAATTTTGTAGACTAAATTTCAATGATTTGGGATACTACAATCTGATCTATTTCTTTTTTGTTCATAAAAATGTATAGTTAATTAAAATAACTATAGTAAATCCTAATCAGCTATATTCATGAGCCTAAAGATGTCATATTCTTAACAAATTTAGTTTTTAGACACTGGGTTGTAATATTATGTAATTACTAATTTTGTTTAAGAAATATTTGTTTATTACTTGATATCAACAATATATTATTTTTAATGTGAAGAAATCAAAATTATATTCACCTAATTTGTCAACCTACTCAAGAAAGTTGCCAGGTCTATTCCATAATCCCATTGTTGTGTTATAGTTATCTCCATGCGCACCTATATCGTATCGACATAACATTGCCAATATAATATGTCTATTAGGCAAGAAAGAAAACATGTACGGCCCGCATCTATTAAAATTACACTGCCCTTTCTATCAATCACAACAGAAACCAGTTATGTCTTCAGTGGAAGGCTCGTAGGAAAATTAAAAACTTGCCTAGGCTTCGCTTATAATAAAGTACATTAATATTTGTAATACAGTCATTACAATCGTTCTTAAAACCCCGAGTAAACAAAATTATTTATTTCAAATATGTTTTATTCGTATTAATTTAAATAATTTAAAAAAAAATAAGAGTATATCAAAACAGTTTTTTATGGTATGGTTCTAAAAATATCATTTTATTATAACAGTTATGATTCGTACCAAAAATATGTATTATGCTACTTTTAGGATACATACATAAGTTAAAAAGACATAGAGGGTGGGACATTACAAATTATTTTTAAAGTTCATGATTTGTATACAAGGAGACAAAATAAACACGATTGATGGAATTTAAAAGACTTGTTGAACAATAACAAACAATTTTCTAGTATTAGAGGTACCACAAAAAGTGTTTTTTAAATTTTCTTCAGTTCGGTTTTTAGGAATAAAAAAGGATCTCACTATAAATTTCACCACAAAGAGTTATAAAATAAAGGCGCTAGAAGGCTGTGACGCACAGACAAATAAATAATTTCTCTTACACTTACCATCAACTTGAGGGTCGAAGATGACAAATTCAGGCTTTAGTTTACTTGTGCGTTTGCCTTTTAGTAATGGAACTAAGCCTCCTAAGTATTCTAGATAAAGTGTGTAACAGTTGGCAGCAATATCTTCATCATGGCGTAACATGGTACAGTGTAAACGTACCTTCGGTGCTCGGCTCACAAAATCTCTTACACCTGAACCTTCTGGCACACTACACTGCAAACAACAGCAAAATATAAAATATATTAGTTTTTTGTAGATGTATGAACTAACCTAAAGCTGATAAAAGGAATATATTACGTACAGCATGTTAATATAATACATACTAGATGATCCCATTCAAAGGTTTTAAGGGAACTTGTAAACATAATCATAAAGTGTTATCTAGGTTAGGTTTAGATGTAATTGGCTATTATGTTTGAATCGGGGTTTGTTTTAACAGCTGATTCTTATATGTTTAATAAAATAAAATATAATACTCTTAAAATAATTACAAATTTTTAATAAATTTTAAATAAATATAACGTGCAACCTCTTGCATTAAAGGTTAAAATTTTGTGTTTGGTATATTTGATCTGGTAGGCAAAATTTAATCTTTCTAGGGATTACAGTTTACTGTTAATTCTCATGGTAAGGATTGAAAATAGGAAAAGTTGGTATGTTTATTGTGATTTGACTAACAACTTAACACATTTCTATAAATCTTTTACTGATGTATTAATCACTGCCTTCCAGGTAACAAGGGATAAGAGACATAATGCTTTTTCAAAATAGAAATAAGCAATGATTAAAAAAAAATGAAAATATTTTGTACAAGAAATTTGGTTTAAGTACCTTTTATTGCTTTACACAAAAATGATGAATGAATAATTGTAGGGATGTGCAAGATTGACTTTTTGAATTCGAGACAAGAATGGGATGTTGTTTAATACAAATTATCGAGATCAAGAAAAAATGAGAATAGCGTTTTTGGAACAAGAATGAACCAAAGTTGGAATCTTGAGTTGAGAGTGAAAAAATCAAATACTTTTTGACACCATTGAAAGAAATATAATATATAAGGTGATAAGTTAATTATTAATAAGTCGACCTTTATTCGATTTGTTATTGCTACTAAATTTATTAGAGATATTACAAATATAATGTATCTCATAAATAATGCGCCATTTGTAAGAGAAACATTCAAAATGTTTGTTTGCCAAAGTAAATTTAATTGAATTATATACTTTAATAGTTGTCTATTGATTAATTACCTTTACACTACATGTGCAACGTATTAATTTCAATATAATAATTATATTTATTTTTAGTTGAGTATATAATTGGCATTATTTATTTTACTAAAAACCCTAGGTTATATAAATCTCAATCTCTACTACGCTATATTATTTCTCGTCAGTTATCAAGTAGTTTAAATAAGATATTGCGATATCCTAATCACTTCTCTGTTGAGGTGTTTGGAAAACTTATGCAGGGTGTCTACCAAAATTCAAAATCCAAATTCCCTGACTTTTCCAGGTTTTCCATACCCAGTTTTAAGAAAATTCCAGGTTCTCGAAATAACGCATTATAATGTTTATATTTTCAAAAATTGAGTTTTAATGAGTGTCAAGATAAAATATCAAGCTTAACTTAACGCTTACAATATACCACAATAACAAAAAACTAGTTGCAGGTTTACTTGAGTAATTTTTCTGAGATATTCAAGGTTGAAATAGCCTATAACAGGCCTATAAACCTCATCCCTTTTTTTTAATAGACCTTCAAACTTTGCGATTTTTCAAAAAATCGGCTATTTCAACCTTGAATATCTCAGAAGGAACATAAGTTAAAATTACCAAATTTTCACAAAATACTCTGTATTTGTATTACAACACATGAATAAAATTTGATCGTTGAGACTTTTTTGGTGTTTGTAGATAATTGTCTAACATAGCGGAAATTTTAAAAAAACTTATTTTTTCTGGGGCAGATTTTTATGAAATTTCTGAATACAAATGTTTGTGTTTAGCTAAAAAGTAGTTCTGTTTTCATCTATTTACATCTCACATTTTGAAAATATCCTTTTTAGTTTTTAAGGTCTGTAAACACACTGCATTTAAGACATCATTGATGTGGAAAGTAGGTTGATTTCATCCATAGTTTGTCACTGATATAAAATGAACGACCTGTAGTGGTTGTGAACTCTGTTGGAGTTAGTTTTCTTAGTACTTTACTGATTGGAACCCAAGTTCTGTCATTTGTTGAGATTTTGAAGGAAGTTCTCGGGCCTTGGGGATGGAAGAAGCGGATAAAAAGGTCGTTGTTCTCCTCATTTATATCTTCAATTGTACCAATCCACCACTTCTCGTCATAAAGGCAAGCTACTCTATCTTTATTTTTCAGTGAAAATATACTTTGCTTTTGAACTGTAGAAGTGCTGCAAACTCATTAGCTTATCAGCTAGTTCTTCAAAAAATTCATCAAGCGGCCTCACTCGAGTGATTAATTCTGCTCGATCGGTACTAACCCATTGCTTGAACGTTATATCTTCAGACAGATAATCAGTTTCATCGTGTAATAACTCCAAAAGAATGTCCTTTTCTGGGAAGAACGCACACTTATCAAGCATACATTCGTTTTTCTGAGAGTCACAAAGCATATCCATTAGATCTTTGTAATCTGCATTTAGTTTAGCTCCTTCTACCATAAGTTTCACATTTTGATGGTATTTGCAAACGCAAACATTGTGAGTGCCAGCTCCTCCTGGCCAATACGCACCACTTTGGCCTCAGTGAGCAAAAAGCTGATCTGCCAACTATTAAATGATGAAGATACTTTTTCTTGAAACTGACAAACAACTCGTTTAAAGAGAATTAGTCTCTTTTTTTGTACGCCTTTTTACCCATCGAAACACATTCATTTTTTACAGGACAAAGTCGACTGTTGTCATCCTCTTCATAGAATTTAATAACATCATTAAAAATTTCATCACTTAGTTTGTTGCCATGTCTCTTTTTTAAATCAGGTAACACACCTTGAGTTTTCATTAATTTCCTTGCTAATCGTACTTGGTAATCTGTAACATTAAACTCCTCACATATTTTATTCTTCGACCAACTGCTTGGCAAAAGACTGATGATCCTTATTTTGTCTTCTTTTTTTGACTACTACTGCACATTTTTCTTTTAATTTTGCAATAAGTTCCTTGTATTCTTCTGATAGTACTTCTTCCCTTTCATCGTTTCTTTCCTCATCTGTTACAGTTTTTTCGAAAGAAGACGGTAACCTTCGATTTACTGCAGAGCTTATTTTCTCTGATTTACTTTTCAATGCTGACAAATGTTTGGCTTTGCTAAGTTTGATTATTTTAGTACAAGGTGACAAGTCTAATGAGCTAAAAACCCTATCTAGCACATTCAAACCGGTTCCCTCTCCAACAACAAACTTTTCAGTATCATTTTGTAGTTGAAAATCCATATCGACATCACTTGTTTTTTCTTCTACAGCCATACCAAATATTTTTTTATTACACTTAGCACAAAGAGAACACCAGGTATTAGCTGAACAGGGACACTTTGTTTTTTTTAAATGCTCAAAAAGAATCTCTATTAAACCGTTTCTGATTGGATTTTTGTGATAACCTAAAAGATCATTACAGTTTCTTCCAAACACATGATGGTACTTCTGAAGGTACTTAATTTTATGATAGTTGCAAATGGTTTCAATTTTATTTGATGTTCTTATACTGTTTGTTCTCTTTCACTTAAATGGTTTACTTGGTATATTTCCTTAGAAAAAGGCTGATAATCAAGTTTGTGGCACAACTCACCATCACTATCCTAAAGAACACTCCATTTTAACACAAACTCAACTAAACACTAGCTCCACTACATATGATCACAATGATCACTGACAGCATGGTTTACTGACTGACACTGTTGACTCATGCATGCTTCAGTGGTGGGGAGTCTGCAAGTTCAGACATGCAATATTGCATTCATTCAAATTAAATCATCATTAAATTATAATTCAAAAAGTAAGAGTCTCAGTGATCAAATTTCAGCCACTTGTTGTTATACAAATAAAGAGTATTTTGTGAAAATTTGGTAATTGTAATGTGTGTCCCTTCTGAGATATTCAAGGTTGAAATAGCCGATTTTTTGAAAAATCGCAAAGTTCGAAGGTCTATTGAAAAAAAGGAATGAGGTTTATAGGCCTGAATCTTTTTTAAGAAGTAGTATACTACCAAGCCTCTAAGTGAGTCTCATTGCTTTCTATAAAAATTTGTATTTTAAAAATGAAGATTAAAATGTTTTAAAGTTAAAAGTTTATTAATTTTTTCAGGCATTTGCATTAAGTCAGGCTTAACAAAGCACAGGAACAAAATCGTTCAGCATAACACTACCTTTATTATAGTTTTTGTTTGATCTCAATATCTTGAAAAACACGGGAGATACAGAGCTTTGCGCTAACCTCTGTAAATTTCACCGACACGGCAATACAAAATGGCCGCCTAAAAAAAAACTAAAAGCCCTAAAAATTTAAAAACCCCTGATTTTAACTTTCTGATAGTTGTGCTAACTTGTGTAAAAAAAAAAATTACCTTTTAATTCATATTGGTTGATTTGAAATGAATTGACCCGTAACAAATAAACTAATGGACTTGACTTTCTAAAGTATATGTATACTTATTCACATTGGTATTGTTCTTTAGAACATTTCACGGCATTTTTCTGGCTCTAATAAAATTCCCTGACTTTCAACAATTTTTCACAAAATTCCCTGACTATTCCCTGACTTTTCCAGGTTGAGTGAAATTCCCTGACTTTTCCAGGTATTCCAGGTTGGTAGACACCCTGTTATGTTTGTATTCTTTTCATTCTAATGTAACATTTTAAGTTTTATAAAAAGACTAAAAATAAAACTTGAGATTTTAAAAACGTATCAAGAAATTTATTACTGTATCGAGAAAAGTACAACAGAAAAAAGAATTTAATTCTTGACAATGATTAATATTGAGTTATTTTTCGCTAGAGATTGAGTGTTTTGAGATCTTGCACACCCCTAAATAATTAACTTTTATTTAAGGTGATATTATGACGGTAAAATCTTCTCTTTCATCTAATAATTCTCTATATCCATTATTATACAATATTTACATATACTTTTTTTAATGAGGGAGTCTATAGCCTCCACACCACTGTGCCATGAGTAGATCTATTGTGGCATGATTGCTCCCTTTAGTGATAACCCCAGAACCTTCCAAAGACCACTTATAAAGCCAAGAAGAAAGATTCATGGAAAGGATTATATCCAAACCACAGAACTCTTCTGGGCCAACAACTAGAATAGACAATATACTAGCTTGTATTATATACATAACGAAACCGAAAATCATAAAATTTAGCACACAATTTCAAATTGTCATAACTATTGACCTATTGAAGAAAATTTGTAAAAATTTCATTTCAAGGAAGTAAAATTTTCTGTAAAAAGAAAGAATGAGGAGTTAAAAAGTCAAAATTTACAAAAAAATGCAAATATCTAGAAAACTATAACAGATACGAAAAAAATGTAAAGAAACATTCTTGAAGGAAATATTGTCAGCTTCAATTTTTAAAAGAACAAATGCTTCCCCCTTCTCCATGTCCTCTACACCCCCTTTTGGTAATTTATTGACTGGACTATCATCAATTTTATTAATATAGTATGACTTTAGAACTTTGGAAAACTGAACCCGGCCATCGACCGACTTTATTACTTCAGGAACCAAATTCCACATTCGGCAAGTGGACTTCAGACATCGACTTGATAAATATTACGGTTCGGAGCACAGTAGAACTACCCCTAGTGCTTTTTGAACTTATATTGGAAGTAAATTCAAAACATTTTAAAGCAAAAGCAACATAAAATGCATTGTCTGTGTCAACGATACTACGTACATATAGCATAAAATATTAACTTACTCTTATACTATGGCAGAACAGTTTGGCGACAAGTTGCTGTATTCGGTGAGGCAGTGGTAATGTAGCAACTTGCTTCAGTCCACCTTGTAGTCTATTATATACTTGTAAACTGCAGAGTAATTGTAAAGAGGCTATACGCATTGATACCCAAGCCATGTGTACGACACAACCAGTAGCGATGAAAAGACGCTTGTCATTGTGTCCCCATGTGAGAGCGGTCACTGGTAGCTTTAAAAATACAAATGTAATACCATAACTGCACTGCAATATTCACATTAAATAACAAAACAAATACTATAGATTCTCTTATCCGATTGTCAAACTTTGGACTCTCAAACATAGAAAAATAATTTTTGTGGTTCTGATTACTTGAATACATGAAGATTGGTATGTTTTATAACTTTAACAAATTTCAAAGTACTGTTAAGATTAGAGGGTAGGTTTCAGAAATAAATATAGATAAATATAATTAAAATAAAGTTTAGAAATATAAAGGTTTAGGAACCGGCTATGGGAAGGGTACACCGGTTCCTTTCCCCCAAAACCCTTCTTACCCAAACATTGGACATTCTTAGTTTTAGAAATATAGTTGTATTTACACCCCTAACAGTTGATTTTTGTACTTTTGTTTTGAGGTTGATTGGGTTTTGTTATTCTTTATTTTATTAAAAAGTTAAATTGTTTAAAAGTTAAGACGAAGGTTGTGTTTTATTTAAAATTTGTGTTAGAGGGAGTTTCAGTTTTTGTATGAATTAATACAGTGGTTTTTGGTTTTTCTTTTACGTTACATGTGTTGATAGATCAACAGATTTTTTTGTGTTCCAGTATGTGATATTTGGGGTGAATTTATTTGTATTTAATTATTTATTTGGACTGTGAATTTATTATACAAATGTTTTTTTGGAAAATTGGCATTTTTGTGATATAATCTGTGGCATAGTTCTAGGTTTGCAATTTTGGTGAACACTGTCAGATAGTACATTTGTTATTGAGTCACAGGCTTAGGAATTTGCTGACGGTCCGTGATCAGTTACAATGTATGCTTGATATGATGAAAGTGAATGAAATAACGTTGTAGTGCTGACATTGAGTTTTGGAACATTGTGTTCAATGAATTTGCAGTTAATATTGCAGGAAGTTAAGTCTTTGGACTTGAACTTGAGATCTATCTTCTGGAAGAAGATATTTTGGGCCACGGAGCATGCGTTTTTAGCTATTGGTTAGGCGGACACTTGTATATTTGCCCGTGTATTGGGAGAGAACTTGGTTATAGCAGTTTATTCGTGTTAATTGTAGTGTCAAACATATTGATGTGGCGTCCAATCCGAGTAAGTGTATTGGTTGGAGATATTTTATTTATGGCGGGTTTTACCAATAGGGAATATTGTGGTAAACAATGTGTTTGTTTAGTTGCTCGTGTGTGTGGTAGGAGGACTCGGCAGATACATTTAATTCAGTATTGTGGAAATCTGGTGGATATGATGAAACTAGACGTAGACAATACTAATTAGGTATCTGTTTTGTCATAGTTACGATATTCAGGGCAATTTTTAGACTGCACTACGTTTTGGTAGTGTTATTTCATGTTTTGGTTAGGTATGTGGAGAATTTATTGTCCTATGGGGCATAGTTGAGAACGTTGTTGCGTAATAGCTACGGAATTTGTAGGGTGCGGTACCATAGGATGGTTTATGTGTTTTTAATGGAAAATATTTTAGGATAAATGGCATAGTTGGAACACGTGTTTACGTGGTTGATACGTGTAGCAGGTTACTATACCACAGGATGCATATTTAGGCCGATAGTTAGTGACCTAGGATCTTATTAGTTTTAGATATATAGTTGTATTTTACTGGCACTCAATGCGGTGCAATTTGGATATCAATGGGGCTTTAGGTGGCCATTTTAAATGATTAGAGTAACGATTAAATGATTTGATGAAATATGATGCCAACTATGCCATTTATCCTAAAATATTGGCCATTAAAAACACATAGACCATCCTATGGTACCGCAAATGCCGTATCTATTACGCAACAACGTTCTCAACTATGCCCCATAGGCCAATAAATTTGTGGTGGTTTTCCACCAATCATATGCTATTAAATGCAGAGAAAACTAAATACATCAATTTTAGTCTCAGGAAGGATGTTCACTTTGATAAGCAAATTTATTATAGATGTTCTGAGTGTCTTGGAGCCCAATCCATATGTTTGACAAATAAGTGTGCTATTGTGAACAGAACCGCAAATATGAAGTATCTAGGAATTCATGTTGATAGTGAGGTTAATTGGAAAATCCACACAATTAGTTTGAAAAATAAAATTAACAATGTTATACAGTACTTTTATTTCCTTAGAAATTTATGTAGCGAAAGAATCTTGCGTATGTTGTATTTTTCCTTGATACAGAGCAGAATTGAATATGGAATAATTTTTTGGGGCAGTACTTATGACACCTACTTAAACACAATATATTATCAACAGAAACATGTAATCAGATTAATTTTGGGGAAAAGTTAATTTGTTCATTCGCGTCCTCTTTTTCTAAATTTAAAAATTTTGCCAATTAAATATATTTTTGCGTACAAAGTTTTAAAAATATTTTATTGCAAAAGTGGTAACATACCTCAAAATTCAATAGAGTATATTCAAAAATTAAGAACAAGGAATCAATTCCAAGTACCAAAACCTAATAACACTTTTTATACTAAAACCATAAATTTTATGGCGCCTAGAATATTCAATAGATTACCTAATGAAATCAAGCAATTACACGGCATTAGCTTATTTTTGAAGAAGCTAAAAAAATGGCTGTTTAAATTGGAGAACCTTGATTCTTTAATTGACATTCCAAAGTAGTACAGATGTGTTTTTTTTATTAAATTTTTTTAATGTTTTTCTTTTGTTTTGTATTTTCCTATCAAGCCTTGTCCTTTCATGAGTTACCAATTTTGTTATTTCATTATGTTTAGTTTATTTTGTTTTTTAATTACAGATATATTGTTGTTTGGAATAGTGTTTACATTGGAAGCACCAAATTTTAGTTAACAATTAATTGTTTGAATTCAATTAATTATAATACTAGGGGCTCTGCCCCTGGACGCTCCGCGTCCCAACCCCGGCTCGGCCTTCGGCCTCAGATGGCTGCTTCTCTTCGCTCGCAGGTGGAAAATTCGATAAAGAATCTCGTTAATCTTTTGCTCGTTTGTACATAGGTGACCGAGCATAAATTAGCTGTTTTATTTGGCAGCTGACTCGAACTCATTAAACATTATCTCCATAAGATTAACATGGGAAATTTGAAGGATTGTATACCGGAGCTCCTTCTCGGGTGAATAGCGGCTGAACGGATGATAATATATAAGACTCGACATATCTGTGAATGATTATGTTCAGTTTTTGATCCAAATTAGCTGTTTTATATATAATAGGTTTGTAACAACCAATGTTTGAATTGAATTAAAATATAGTTAGCATTTTTCGTTGATTTTTGTTTGTGTTTGTTTTTAGTTTGTCAATGTAACCTCAAAAAGGTAATACTACAATTGATACTGATTTATTCCAAATCAGTTGTTGATCAAAATCAGCTGTTTTAAGCTTTTCATACGAACAGCTGTTTTTGTGTCCCTGATAAAATCAATGGAAATCTTTCTTCCATAAGATTAACATTGAAACTTTGAGGGCCACTGGGGCTTAGCCCTAATGTCCTAGGACTTCGGTAAATGGCCTAAAACCTTCCCAGGGTTAACCTGTGTTACTATGCAAAATTTCAAAGCAATCGGATGGACGGTATACGAACGCAAAGTGGACAAAGAACCAAAAAAAACCCCCCATAAGGAATACACAGCAGAAATTTGCATTTGATTATAACGTTTGTAAGGCGAAAGATACATGATTTGTAATGCTTGATGGGAAATCTGGGCGTGCATACCTTTAATTTAAGACCTCAATTATGAAAATCGGTCGGGTAGAAGAGCCGAACGGACTCGGAAAAGAAAAACAGAATTTTTTTAATATATAAGATGATTTAAAAGTTTATTAAAGTGGCCGAAAAACAATTCAAAATTAGTAGTAATTTACTTTCACTATCTGAACGCTTCTGATAAAACAATAATATTAAGAAATAGGAACCTTCAAATGGGCAAAATGCCTTGGAGGCCCTAAATTTTCTCCTTCTGGTTGTATAAAACATACAGTTTAAAATGCTAAGTAGTTTGTAGTTTATAGTTCTAACAATCTTGTATACACCAACATTCTTTTGTTTTGTTTGACTGATCAATGTAAGTAAGACTATATTTCTTTTGTTTTTTCTCCTATTTTTGTATGCATAATTCTCCTATTTTTGTATGTATAAATCTTATAATATATATATTTAGTTTTTATGTATTTAGTGTGTGATGAATTTTTCCCTATAGGGAAATTCTTTGGCCCTCACAAAATAAAATGTTTGCCTCGGATACTCCGGCCAATGGCTGGGTTTTGTTCCAGGGGTCAAGGATGGAGGGAGGGGGGAGATGGCTCAGTGCGGCCTAATCCTAGAGACGAGCTCTTATGGTATTAGGACCAAATACATCACAGCCGAGGAAGGGGGGGTAGGGAAGGATGGTACGACGCGGACGTTATCAAATTGCTTGCCACGCCTATACCCTATGCTGTCTCAAATGCTCTTGTATGTGACTTCTCACTACACATACACCCTAAGACAACAAACTACACTTGCATGTGAGTTTGCA
>JAGFPH010000129.1:288876-310047 GCA_018207615.1 Philaenus spumarius | reverse complement strand
TGTGAGTTTGCACCACACATACACCCTAAGACAACAAACTACACTTGTATGTGAGTTTGCACCACACATACACCCAAAAGCAACGAACGACAATTGTATGTGAGTTTGCATCACACATACACCCTAAGACAACGAACTATAATTGTACGTGAGTTTACACCACACATACACCCTAAAGCAACGAGTGACAATCGTATGTGAGTTTGCACCACACATACACAATAACCAACAAACGACAATTGTATGTGAGTTTGCACCACACATACACCCTAACCAACAAACGACAATTGTATGTGAGTTTGCACCACACATACACCCTAAAGCAACGAACGACAATTGTATGTGAGTTCGCACCACACATACACCCTAAAATTCCAAAGATCGTTTCGTTCAAACCAGTATTAAAATTTGGTAGGCCTAATATACGCAGCCTAACTGCTCAACATATATATCTATTCCGCCAACGAAATCCCTTTAAATATTACTAACCAGGCGATGCTTTTAAACATACAGGTTATTCAAATGTTGTAGGCCTATCGTAGGCCTAATAGGCTTAGGTTGCTCTTAGGCAGCTTCAAAACGCCCTCACCTGCCCACAAACTCAATTGAAATGCCACTCTTAAATCCTTGAACCCTATAGGCAATGAATCCGTTAAACTAATTAGGCCTAATGTAGGCCTAATATATGCAAAGCTTCTCTAAATATCCCGAGAAGTAAACCCCGGATGCTATTCACCACCGCTTAAAATGCCTTAACTATAAGATTTACTAACTCTATTGCAAAAGTGTTCGGTGTGGTTAAATCCAACTTATGACGATAACCCTGCCAGTTACTACACAAACCTATACTTGAGTCCGGGTCTCACTTACCTCTACTTACTATGATAAGCCAGTTTTCACCAGGCGAGCATCTGCCGTTACTTCAAGCTGCTGATTTGCACCTAGCGAGCCAACTCTAACTTAACAAGAGGTAATAGCTGGTTTTCACCAAGCAAGCAACTCTCTTCTCTGCCTTAGAGCTCCGTCTTATATAGCGGTCCGCTCCCACTCTCGGCCTACATCGCCCCACCTAAGCACTGCCCTTCTCCGTGTTGCCCCCTCTTTACCGAGAAACAACGCAAGACTAAACACAGGCGTGCGATAAGATTCCTGCTTCTGATTTCGTTTGATTTAAAACATCGACAAATTTTCCCCTTCTAATTTTGGGACGTTACACTCATTTCTTACTTTACCGAAACAAAAAAAAGAGAAAAAAAAGAATGGTTTTTCTTACGACTCCTTTAGCCGTTCTCCTGCTATTCCTCGGGCCTCTTCCGGCTTCCTGAGGACCTCGCCAGTGAGTCGCGACACAAATGTGGTCTCCTCCGACCTCATAAGGACTTGCTTACCTCAAGCACATACCGAGGTTAGCTCGGTGACAATTTATGAGCCCCAATCCGGTAGAATGTACCGTCCGGTCGAAATACCCTAACCTTCTTTCTTCGAGCCCTCCTTGTTGGAGAGTCTCCTTCGCGGTCAGGCCCAGCTGCTCTTCCGACCCTGGTTCCACTCTGCGTCTCAACAACTTTATCCACTTTTTCGTCGATAATTTGCTGCATCACCGGATTCCTGGAGTAGTACCGTTGTTTGATGGGCATTCCACCCCTATCTTTCAGATGGATCTTATGCTCCACTAAATCCGTTGGCCCACTAACGGAATTAACAAGCTTCAATTCATCTTTTACAAACTGTTTTAACGAACGATTTTGCTCACTTGTCAATGTTTTCGCTGGCCCTACGGTCCCGCAATCGTTGTTCTCTCTGTCTTCAACCATATCTTGGGCTAATCTACTATTCACTGTGATTAGACCCATGGGCTTAATGACGTCCATCCCTAGCACTATAGCAGATGTGAGCCCAGGCACATGTAGGGCCTTCTAAACATACTCCTCTCCTTCCAGCTGTCCAACAAACTCGTAGCGATGCCTAACTCTAGTGAGGTTTCCATTTGCCATCCTAATAGTCGTCGAACTAGCCTTGGGATATATCCCCAGATTCCTAAGATACCCCGCTACCTGGTCGCCAATAAGGGTCACCACAGCTCCCGTGTCTATTAAGGCCCAGAATTCTCTGCCTTAGATTGTCATCCTTGCAAACGGGCGATCGTCACATTTCGGGGTAACTACTTTTTCTGAGGCCGAAAAGTGCTTTACTGTTTTGTAGCCAATCCTTCCCCTCGGCATAGGTTGTCTTTTGAAATTTTTTGTCGGACTCAGGTGACCTCTTCCCTCCTGGGCCCGTGGTTTGTTTCCCGCCTGGCAACCACACTCTCTCGTACGGACACCTTACTTCTGGCACCGGAAACACCTTAACCATTGCGGCTTCTTATACTTCCGGGAAACATGGCCTTGCTGGTTGCAGTTCCAACAAACTATCGCCGACCTGTATCCGCTTGTCTCGTGCCGGTTCAAGAGTCCTTGACGACCACATGGATGGAGATGGTGGCGTTTGGAACACACTCCTATCGTGTAAGTAGCTTTCGTAATGCTCAGCCCTATTGATCATTTCATGCAACGTGAACAACTCTTCCCTACGCATGGTAAGCTTATATTCTGGCCGCATAGAGTAGAGGATGTCAAGATTATCTTGTACCGAAACATCCCCCTTCCTCCGTATTAACGTCGTTAGAGTGACTACGAAGTGTCGGAATGGCTCCTCCTAATTTCTTGGTAAAGATTTCGCCTATATCCTGAAGGTAGGAACTGCGTTTCAAAATCCCGTCGAAAATCGCTATAAGTAATCCACATTCCTCTATTATTTCTGGACCATAACAGGGCGTTCCCTTGTAACAGTTCAGGAAGAGTCTTCAATATCCTTTCTCCTGTTATGCCGTAAGCTTCCATAAGTTCGTCTAACCTTTTAAAGAACGATACTGGATTCCTCGTACCGTCGAACCGGAGGTTCCATTTCCTGACCAGATTGCACAACGCTCCTGTATCCGGGCCTCCAATCCTAGTCGGTAGCTCTTGCGTCCCGTTATCGTTTGGCCACTCGGCCCTGTCGTATGCCCGACCTGGTGGGAGCGGTAACCCGTAGCTATGGGTATTGGTCTCACCAAGTGCCAACGCTAGGCCCCCGATGAGTGGTCAGTTGGTCTTATCATTCCTGTGGGACTTAGCTGAGCAGTTTGTACCAATCAAGCTAACGCTCGTCGTACTTCGCCGCTATCGACTCCTGGTGAAAGGCCTAACATCTCCCTAACAGCTGTAGATTCCTGTTCTGACGCGCGCTCTGGTGCCCTAATGGGTTTGCTTGCAGATGCCTTCCAGAACTCAACAAAATCTTTCAGCAGTTCTTTGACACCTTTACCAATAGTATCTAAATTATACCTCCCCATTTCCTCAATCAGGTCTTGTTTGGTCAAGAGATATATTCATCCAACCCTCGAATCCTCTTCCGTCGGCGTTGGAGGTTTATCTATACGACCACTCGGTAGAGGTAGCCCCACCGTCGTACCTCCAGCAGTAGAAGACAAATCGTTGCCTTCAGGGTTAGGTTCAGCAGTTTTCTGAATTGCCCCTTTCTTCTTGTCCGCCCCTTTCGGGGGAACTACTCCATATTGTGACATGTCGTCTTTTTGGCAAAATATAAAAACATAAGTATTATATGACATTTGAGAAAATGTCATATAATATAAATAACATAGTAAAACAAGACGCTAATTAAAAAATAAATAAAAGAAACAAAGCAAATCATATTAAAACAAGACGCATTTTTATTTCATATAAATAATAATATAATATAACTTCATGAAATAACATGGCATATAATATAACTTCATAAAATAGCAGGCATAGTAAAATCATAGATGTAAAATACAATTATATAATGTAAAAATACAGTGTTGAATATATTAATAGTAAAGCAATACAAAAGCTGGCATACGATGAAAACCGTGTCTGAAAACAACAATAAACAATAATAATAAATAAGAAACTCACAACAATTAAAATTAAGTGAAAATATATAAACAGTGTTAGGTGATTGTAGAATATATAAGGCGAGGTGGACGAGTCCATTGTGACTAGCCTCCCCTAATCTCATCTTCACGGAAAAGCAGAACTTTCATGCATCCGTCTTCCTTCTTCTCAAGATGGCTTCTATACAGTTTGGGCAGACAGTAATGTAGCTCCACAAAATATGTGATTTTAAATAATATATCTTACGAGTTAAGTAATGTAAGTTACTTAAAAAGTTCATACGTGAGTTCGGGAAACATAAGTACCGAGTGAATTCAACACCAAACATGTACTTTAGACGATATTAACTGATATAAAAAGTCGCCATGAGGCATCTAGACATTGTGCGCGAATTTGTGTGAAGTGCCTTTTTGGACAGGAAAAATAAGCAAGTATTGCTAGCTATATTTATTATTTTAAGAGCTCAGACATGTCTTAATATACTGATAGCTTCAGATTTCATTTAAATTCAATATCTCATGAGATACAGATAAAGTAATTTAGACCATAGCCTACATGCCATTTTTTTAAATTGATTTTGCTAATAAATTTCAAAGCGTCTATAGTCTTTAAGATTTTAGATTAATAATAATATGAGGTGTATATATAAATTTATAATGTGTAAATTGTAACATAAATATGGTTGAATAGATCAAAGTATACCACTATCAGATGTCTTTTGAGTCAAGTTTGTTACATCCCTGTGCCTTCCAAAGTACTACTTTACAATCAGAACCTACCCATATTAAAATTAAATATTAAATTCAAGTAAAGTTAAAGTATAGCCTAGCATCATTCGGATGTTAGAAATTTTTTTATAAAAATAGAAGTCTAGAGTATTTTTTATGGTTTTTAATTTTTTTTGTCGACTTCTTATATTAAATAAATTCATTAAATTAAATTTTTGTAACTAAGCAAGTTACACGATCTCTTGTCGTCAGGGGAATGTATATACTGTACCCCAAACCAAACGAATGAAAAACAGCCAAATTATTGTCCACAATTCGATATTTAAAATTCCTTTCTAAGAACGCGAAACTATTCTAAGATCCTACTTAAACCAATCTAAACAAAATCTGCCTTAACTGACAAACAGTAATACACTTAATAACTTCTTTTGGTTGACTTATAAAAGTCCCTGTTCGGGCGCCAATTTTGTGATGCCCTTTTCCCTATAGGGAAATTCTTTGGCCCTCACAAAATAAAATGTTTGCCTCGGATACTCCGGCCAATGGCTGGGTTTTGTTCCAGGGGTCAAGGATGGAGGGAGGGGGGAGATGGCTCAGTGCGGCCTAATCCTAGAGACGAGCTCTTATGGTATTAGGACCAAATACATCACAGCCGAGGAAGGGGGGGTAGGGAAGGATGGTACGACGCGGACGTTATCAAATTGCTTGCCACGCCTATACCCTATGCTGTCTCAAATGCTCTTGTATGTGACTTCTCACTACACATACACCCTAAGACAACAAACTACACTTGTATGTGAGTTTGCACCACACATACACCCTAAGACAACAAACTAAACTTAACTTTTTAATATGTTACTTACCGCCAGCAATCCTTTTATTTGAAGTTTTACCTTCAATACATATATTCCACGACACGTGTTTCGGAATTTAGTTCTTCCATTGTCGGGTGGTCAAAACACATTTAAAAACGTTTAACATAATTTATAGAAAACACATAAAACACAAACGACACACGCGCACAAATAAAGTTCAAACATGTTATTAGGTTGACACTGTACAGTGTACTGGTGCTTTATCAGCTGATGTCTACTTCCTATTAAGCTGGCTTATTAGCTCGAAAGTGGGGATTGCATCGAACTGTTTTTTGTCATTTAGCAATTTGTCCGGGTGCTCTTGTTCATTTCTGTATATGTGATATTCTTCTACGCGGTTCATGTAATCCCCTTTTTCACATTTTTGTAATATTTCCATGTTGTGTTCTATGTTTTTATAAGCATGATCATAGTTCACAAGTAAACTACACAATAAACTACACTTGTATGTGAGTTTGCACCACACATACACCCTAAAGCAACGAACATATCGTACGATATGACGTCACAGATCATACGACATCACGCGATCTCCCACTCTTGTATAATTGCATACATCACAATTCCTCCCCTCTTAATTCTTTAAAACAATACAAAATTTTTACAATATCAAATATGTTAAACTTAGTCACACAGTCGTATAACTTTTAAACTTAGAAAACTTGAAACAATTTAATTAAACTAATAACTTAAATTAACACATGATTACTCATTAGCAACTTGTTGATCACTTGAATGAAATGAATTTTTAAACAACAGAACAATTTAAACAAATGAAAAAAAACTAGAACTATCAATAAACATTTTACAAAATATATACATAATATATTATTTAATAATCAAGTCTTACAACAGGTTTCCTTATTCTAATTGGATACCTTCTTTCAACAACCTCAGTAGGTGTTGTATTATTGTTTACAACGGATGTTGGAGAATTCCGTGTTTGAATCATAACAGGACTAGTTTGTCTCATAACAAATGGTAGAGAGCGGATGCTCTTCCGAGGTGAATTATTTCCCCCTGCTTGAATGGTATCTGTCACTAGGTCTGTCAATGGCTCGTCTACTGGCTTTTGTTTATTTTCAGAAAGAGGCGAATTTACACCAATTAGTTGGTCAATATGCCTTCTCTATATTACACCAGAATTTAGCCTTACTAAATACATTACTGGACTAATCTGCTTAATAAAAATACCTTGTATCCATTTATATTTTGAACGATATTGTCTTATCAATACTGATTGATTTACAAACAATTTTCGTGTTCCTGTTCCTCTAAAGTAATTAGTTTGTTTTTCTTGCTTTAACTCTACTGTTTTGGCAATATTAGGTCTAATTAAGTCTAACCTTGTTCTCATCGGTCGATTAAACATTAACTTAGCAGGCGTTTCTTGAGTTGTTACATGAACTGAATTTCTATAATCAAACATAATTCTATAGAATGCTAATCTAGTATCTATACCTTCTCTAAATGCACATTTTAATTTTGTTTTGACATACTTAACAGAATTTTCTGCTAAACCATTAGATTGAGGGTGATATGGTGCAGAACTAGTATGTTTAATACCATTACATTTTACAAACTGCTTGAATTCAAACGAATTGAAAGGCGGCGTTGTCCGTATAAATTACTTCCGGTAAACCAAATCTACTGAATAATTCTCTTAATTTATCTATTGTCTGACTAGCGGAAGTCGACTTTACTTCAAAAACTTCTAAACCATTTAGTATGTGAATCTATAACAATTAAATACATTTTCCCTTTAAACGGACCTATAAAGTCTGCATGTAATCGTTCCCACTGTCTACTGGCTTACTGCCAACAGTGTAATTGATTCTTTGTAGGATTTTGTCTTTCAAAAAGACAGGAAGAACAACCATCGGCCAAATTTTCAATATCTGCATCTATATTTGGCCACCAAATATATGATCTCGCTACCGATTTCATTTTAACAATCCCTAGATGATTCATGTGGAATTCGTCTAATATGTATTTACGAAATTTACTTGGAATAATTACTTTATACCCCCACATTATAATTCCCTGTTCGATTGTTAATTCTTCCTTCCTTTTGAAATATGGACTTAATTCAGGATATTCTACAGAAACATGATTTGGCCACCCATACATTACATAATTGTACACTTTTCTTAATACTATATCGTTTTGGGTTTCTTTTTTAATGTCTTCACAAATAATAGGTAATGAACTTTCTTTGACATAATGTAGATAAGTTCCCAACCAATCTAACTCTTGTTTATTGTCACAATGCTTATTGACTTTGAGCGGTAAACGTGATAATGCATCTGCATTAGCATGTTTAGCTGATTGTACATACTCAATCTTAAAACTATATCCAGACAAAAACAAAGCATATCGTTGCAACCGACTTGTTGCAAAAGCAGGTAATCCCTTTTTGGACCCAAAAATACTTAATAATGGTTTATGATCTGTACATAAAATAAATTCTCGTCCCCATAAATATTGATTAAATTTCTTTACCCCATAAACCAAACTCAAAGCTTCCTTATCAATTTGTGAATATGCTTTCTCTGCCGTGGATAAAGTTCGCGAAGCAAATGCTATTGGTTTTTCAACACCATCTTTACTAACAATAGACAATACACAACCTAAACCGGTTGGTGATGCGTCACACGCCAATTTAACCCTCTATCTGGCAAAGAGTAGCTGAGCTACTCTTTTAACAAGCATATTTTAAATCAAAGTTTGAGCATCTAAGGTAATACTAAAATAGGTCATATTATATATGATTGTGTTCAGAACATTCTAAAGTTTAATTTGGTATACAGTTTATTACATTATGACACATAATAAACACGTAAAAAATATACAAAGTCACGAAAGAAATGTTGGAATGACATTAAGTTCATTTGATGCGAGAGAACACGAATAAAATGCTCACTTTCCCACTCAAGTTTTGATGGGTAAATTTAGTTTTGGAATAATTTTGATTATATCACTGCATAGGTCATATCTTCTAATTTAAAAATCTTTTTTCTGATCGTCAATGCCTTTTACCAATGTATAGTTACAAATATTTATGTAAAGCCAGTTTTTATACGATAAAATAGGCTATATAAGTACCGATTAGTTTTCAGCAATTATCTATTAGTAATATTGTGTTGGTAAGTAAGTGGTAAGTAAGTAAGTAATACCAATTGATTCGTATTAAAATTATCTTTAAATTG
The DNA here is from genome assembly GCA_018207615.1 of Philaenus spumarius. Taxonomy (NCBI): domain Eukaryota; kingdom Metazoa; phylum Arthropoda; class Insecta; order Hemiptera; family Aphrophoridae; genus Philaenus; species Philaenus spumarius. The sequence continues at coordinate 301,276 of JAGFPH010000129.1, read as the reverse complement.
ACATAAGTATCGATATGAATTGATCAGTCCTTCGTTGTTACAAAAGGCTGTAAAGTTGCTGCATTTTTAGTTTTTACCGCTTTTTTTTCCGACTTAGCCTAGATATTTTAGTCAGACTACTTGTCATAGTTAGCCCACTCTTTTTCCAGTTTTTTTAGACTGAAACTGTAAATTTGTCTATACTGTGATAGCCTACTTACCAAATAATATGTGTATTATATTATGTTAGTCTAAGTTAGGCCTCATTTTCAGCGTTTTTGGAAACATATTTTGTGTTTTCCTGATCTAGGCTAAATTGCTAAAGTTTGCTATTAGCCTCCTGACCATATTGTAGTTTCTAGAAGACATTTTTTTTCCTTCTTACGAAATAATTTGTGAATAATATTTTTTGTATATTTAGAACAAAATTAGGCTTAATTTTATGTCTTTTTGTAAGTATTTTTTGTTTTTTGTCAACATGGCTAAAATTTAGAATACACCTCCGTACCATATTTTATTTTCTAGGTGAGAAATTTTTTCCTACTTCTTAATTAATTTGTATATTACATTTTTGAATGTTCATAACAAGATTAGGCCTCTTTGTGATGCATTTTTGCAAACATATTTGTGTTTTTATGAAATGTTTTACTCTTAGAAAAACAAATTCTAGTTTATAGAAGACATTATATATATATATATGGTACCCCAAAAATGCACACTTGAAGTGATTTTTATAGGATATATTATCCTTTATAGTATAATATAGTTTAGAAACATTAATTATGAATATTGACATTTTTATAAATGTTTTAATACTAGAAGGTAATTTTTTGCAAATTTCCCAAAAATTACTATTTTATTTCCCATAAACGTATTTTTTTTAAAATGTTAACTTTTTTTATTGTTTCTTGTAGAAAATTAGTTTGTCTACATTTTGCATATCTTAGATTTATTATGCAATTTTTTTTTTTTTTACATTTTTCCAAAGAGCCAACTTTTGACATTTCAATTTACCAAAATAGTTTTTTTTCTATTTGTGATGCAATTAATGTTTGTATGGTAATTGTTAAAAAAAATCAAGTACACAGAAATGTTCTCTGTACTTTTCTGAACACGAAAATGTATAATAGTATATACTTTACTAAAATGAATTAGATTATACAGGTGTTTAAATGACAATGTGTTCGAGTAGTAAAAACGTGCCTGCCAGTATAGAAATTTCCAACTGCCAGATGGAGGGTTAATAGGTAATTCAGGATCATAATGCGCTATTACTTTAGAAGAAGCTAACAGTTTCTTGACTGTATTAAAAGCTTTTACACATTTTTCATCAAATTTAAACAATACATCCTTTTTAAGTAAATTATAAATAGGATTCAAAACATTTTACATATTTGGCACAAATTTACCATAATAATTAACTAATCCTAAAAATGATTTTACCTCTGTAACATTAGAAGGTGTTGGTGCGTCTAGCATAGCTTTAATTTTCTCATCGGATGTGTGCAGACCTTAATTGTCGATAATAAATCCTAAATATTCTAATTTATCAGGGAAAAACTTACACTTATCTTTTCTTAATGTAAACCCTTTATGGTTTAACCTTTTACAAACTTCTTGTAACCTACTAAAATGTTGTTCAGTATTTTCAGCTGTTATCAATATATCGTCAAGGAAAGCTACATCACCTTGTAAGCCTTGAATCGTCTGTTCAATAACCCTTTGAAAAATTCCCGGTGCTGAATTTATACCGTATGGCATTTTTGTAAATGCAAATAACCCTTTATGCGTGCTTATCGTACACAATTTCTGCGATTCATCGTTAAGCGCTAGCTGCATATACGCTTGGCTTAAATCTTATTTTTGAAAACAATTGCCCCTTTTGCATACAAGCAAAAATATCCTCTATTCTTGGTACTGGATAACGGTCTATTTCTAAAGAAGGATTTAAAGTAACCTTAAAATCACCACAAATGCGTAATTTACCATTTTTCTTTAAAACTGGAACTATTGGTGTTCCCCAATCAAAACTTTTTACAGGAATTAAGATTTTATCTTCTACTAATCTGTCATAACAGATTAGTAACTCATTTTCTACTTTACCTCTCATAGAAAAAGGTAAGGGTCTTGGTTTAAAATATTTAGGTCTCACATTCACTTTTAATTTCAAAGAAACAATTTCTGTTTTGCATGTACCTAATTTTTTGGTAAATACGTCTGGAAATTCCTTACACAATTTATTTACTAAACCTTCACGTTTAGTTTCGCTTAAAATTTCGTTTGGAGTTTCAGTCAAACCCAATACTCCTACTAATTTATTTCCAAAACAAATATTTATTTCTAGGATCTTTAACCAATTTCTGCCCATTAAAGGATGAGCCCCTCTTTTAATTACATACAAATCAAGCATTTTACTTAATTTACCATGTTTAACATTAACCTTTAATTTTCCAATTGGGACTATTTCTTCATTAGTATAAGAATTTAATGTTAAATCATTAGGATAAAGTTTACAATTACTAAAATTTCTCAAATAAAAGTTTTCATTTATTACAGTTACTGCAGATTCTGTATCTACTTCAAAAGAAATAACTTTATTTGCTACCATTACTTCAACTGTAATAGGCTCTACTTTAACTCTTTTAGTATTATTTTCCTCTACTTTAAACAGATTGTTTAAATCATACACATCATTGTCTACATTTGACACTGTATCTCTATCTAATTCTTAAGTATTTTTCACTCCAACAAAATGACTTTTGTTTTGTTTATGAAAATTATTATTACCTCTAGATACATATTTATACTTATTTTGAGATTTATTAACCTTTTTCTTACATACCTTTACCAGGTGTCCTTTAATTCCACAATTGTAACACACACTATTTTTATGAAAACACTTATTACTAAAATGACCTTGCCGACCGCAACAATAACACATCACTTTCGTATCACTTTTGGTTTGAAATCTTCCTGCTTCCCAGGTTTCCAATGTCTCGATGAAACAGCCATTCTCTGCATTCTGAGTTGAAGGTCGCTGCCTACGGCTATTGTTTGCGCATCCTTTTCCGCTCCCTCAATAGAAGTACTTATTTTCACCGTCTTCTCGTAGGTCAGGGTAGTCTCGGATAAAAGTCTTTGTTTGATTGCGTCACTTTTTAAACCGCTAACCAATCTGTCCCTTAGATGTTTGTTTAATGTCGCGCCAAACTCACAATAAGTTGATAATTTTTTCAAATTAGCAATATATTCGGCAATGCTTTCGTGTTTGTGTTGCGTTCTTAAACTGAATTTATATCTTTCGGATATAAAAGAAGGTTTAGGGTATAAATGTTCCCTAATTATTGTCACTAATTCATTGTCGTTTTTGTTCCGGGTTTACTCGGGGTGCACAAGTCTCGTAATAAGCTAAATGTTTTTACATCTACAACCGTTAATAAGGTGGACACTTTTTTATCATCCGGAATGCTGTTGCATTCAACAAACAGTTCAAACCTTTCTATGTACGAACTCCACGTCTCGTCCGCACAATTAAATTCCGCGAGTTTCCCGATTATTGTGGTAGACATGTTGCTTACACTGGACACTGAATGAAGTATTCTGTTCCTCAGACATGAAAGAAAAACGATACTGCCACTACAAGTTCTCTTCCCTCTTTAACTTTGACACCTTTGCTGTCAATTTTGTAACACTACCGACAATTTACACAAACATATTGTGATAACCTTCCTAACACGTCTTCACGTCATTTGAAATTGTTTTATAACTGCGGTTATAACAACACTATTAATAATCACTATTAATAATCCACTATACTAGTCGCCACTGTAATATATTGGTTATTAATCTACTATCCTCGTCGCCACTGTAATATATTGGATATATTACTAGATTTGGGTTCGCTAAATAAAACACATTTATATTCGTTATTGCTACGACTGCGTGCTGTTGGTAGGAAGGTGAGTTCAAGACTACTTGTGAAATAGGTAAAAAGGAAAAGCGTCAGTCAGGGCTGGCGGGAAAAGGTACTGGTTACAGCCAATAGCATTTATTAAAAACTCGAATGACATATCGTACGATATGACTTCACAGATCATACGACATCACACGATCTCCCACTCTTGTACAATTGCATACATCACAGTTTGCACCGTACATACACCCTAACCAACGAACGACAATTGTATGTGAGTTTGCACCACACATACATCCTAAAGCAACGAACTACAATTGTATGTGAGTTCGCACCACACATACACCCTAAAATTCCAAAGATCGTTTCGTTCAAACCAGTATTAAAATTTGATAGGCCTAATGTAGGCCTAATATACGCAGCCTAACTGCTCAACATATATATCTATTCCGTCAACGAAATCCCTTTAAATATTACTAACCAGGCGACGCTTTTAAACATACAGGTTATTCAAATGTCATAGGCCTAATAAGCTTAGGTTGCTCTTAGGCGGCTTCACAACGCCCTCACCTGCCCACAAACTCAATTGAAATGCCACTCTTAAACCCTTGAACCCTTTAGGCAATGAATCCGTTAAACTAATTAGGCCTAATATACGCAAAGCTTCTCTAAATATCCCGAGAAGTAAACCCCAGATACTATTCACCACAGCTTAAAATGCCATAACTATAAGATTTACTAACTCTATTGCAAAAGCGTTCGGCGTGGTTAAATCCAACTTATGACGATAACCCTGCCGGTTACTACACAAGCCTAGACTTGAGTCCGGGTCTCACTTACCTCTACTTACTATGATGAGCCAGTTTTCACCAGGCGAGCATCTGCCGTTACTTCAAGCTGCTGATTTGCACCTAGCGAGCCAACTCTTACTTAACGAGAGGTACTAGCTGGTTTTCACCAAGCAAGCAACTCTCTTCTCTGCCTTAGAGCTCCGTCTTATATAGCGGTCCGCTCCCACTCTCGGCGGACAAGCCTACATCGCCCCACCTAAGCACTGCCCTTCTCCGCGTTGCCCCCTCTTTACCGAGAAACAACGCAAGACTAAACACAGGCTTGCGATAAGATTCCTGCTTCTGACTTCGTTTGATTTAAAACATCGACAAATTTTCCCCTTCTAATTTTGGGACGTTACAAGTGTTATGTTGACATCAGTCTTGTCAAGTTTATTAGTGTTTGAGTTTGAACACTTGTTTAGTTATTTTTTGTATTTTGGTGACTTTTGTGTAATTATGTATAAAAATAAAAGAATGATTGTTGTTAATTTGTAGCAGATTAAGGAAATAAATACATTTATTATTATTTTCTGAATGTGGCAATATTGGTGTGTGACGTTTGCTAAGTTTCAGGCAGACACACGAGGATTTGGTCGACATTTACATATGTTACGATGTTAATATTGTCAAATAAGTCTGTTTAAGGGGTAGTACATGTAGCACGAATGAAGAAGTACAACGTTTCGGCGAACAGACAATAAGTTAGAATATAGTGTACCGTATAGTACAGGATATAGTATAACTATAGAAGGGGGAGAATTACAGCATTTAAGGCATTTTTTTTAGGTATAAGATATTTTTGTTTTTAAGAGATCATTTTAACATTGTATTTATTTTAAGTCACAGTTTGTTTTACTTGGCACCTTTAAGGCGAAAAAACAACAGTAATAGTATGGTAATTAGTTTTCTTTTGATGATGTTTTATTTGTATGATGAATATTGAAACATGAAGTTTGCCTAGTTCAAACCAGCGATAGTTAGAGGCGACAGAACGTGTTCTCAGATAAAAATTGCTTACAAGTGTGTTCTAGAATGATTACTTGTATGGCAACAGCAATGAGCACCAGCCTCGGGAGCGTTACCGGCACAACAGTAGAAACAGCAGCCAAGCCAGTGTGCAAGGTGGTAGCAGCCACTGGGGAAGTGCAGAGAGCGACCCAGGAAATATAGCGGCATTCAGTCCCCACGCACGACTGGAACAACAGTAGCGGACATCGTACGACAAGGGCGATCACGACAATCGGGGATGTCTTCCATTGGTTTTGTCGCACAGCAATGGACGAAGGACACAGCGTATGAAGAAGCGGACGGCGCTCACGGGATCCAGACATGTGTTTCATGCCTCGACAGCTGATAGCGGGGTCGATATCTGAAGGGTGCGCCGGTTCCTTTCCCCCAAAACCCCTTTTCCCCAAATATTGGACATTTGTTAGATTGTTGTATTGGAACGTTGGTTAAATTGAATAGCCTGATTTTATTTTAGGGTCTTTTATGAAGAGGGAGAATTTTGTGTATTAGATTTTATTTTATTAATATTATGAGGAATAAGAATAAATATATTAAATAGGGTAGTAGCAATGAGGACACCCCATAGGGATTTTCCACAACTATAGCAAATGTCGGGGACAACACTTTTCCGGAAGAGGTGTTGTTAAGATTAGAGGGTAGGTTTAAAAAATAAATATAGACAAATATAATTAAAACAAAGTTTAGAATAGTTTAGAATTTACTAGCCCAAGACGAAGACACAGAAAGTGGATCATCATTGTGTAATAGAGCAAAATGTTATGAAATAGCTGACTCAAATAAGACACACTTACAAAGACATACTTGGATAATCTGACAAACTATAAAAGGGTCATACTGACCTAGATCTAGGACCAGTATTTTTGTATGCCGGGCAGAGCTAGTTTTTCTGTGGAAGGGAGAAAATGCTGCTGGTCGGGAAGGACCAGTATTTTTGTGTGCCGGTTGGAGACTCTGTGGGACAGAGTTAGTTTTCCTGTGAAGCGGAGAAAACGCTGCTGGTCGGAAAGCGACCATTTTGGCTATGAGAATTTCAGTTAGAGAGAGCTTTGGTAAATAGGTAGGTGAACAGATTGTCAGATATCCATCATAAAATTGTTTATGTTTCTTTTTATTTAAATTAAAGTAGAAGCTCATTCGAGCCAGCATTACATGAACATAGCTATTTCTTTGGGTGTTTCGTCTTGGGGTAGCATTGCCAAATTGATTAGTTAGAGTAATAAAGTTGATTAGTGTTAAAAGAATCAGTTATTCATTGTAGTTTTGTTTGTAGAGAGTGTAAAAAGAATAGTCTACCACTAAACCACTTGATAGTAAAAAATAGTAAATTGTAAAACGCACGGACTGGTTTATTTCTATGATTATACTCCTTGAACCTTAGTGATCCGTCATTTAGAACCATGGGCTTATATTTTCACTCCTAACAGTACCAATATCCATTCCGGAGAAAATCATTAAATTGTGACAGACAAATGAGTAAATTTCCATAAGGGTTAAATTTTTTTGTTAAAGATTAGAAGAACCCCAAAAAGTTTCCAAGTATCTCATATTTAGTTTTGTAAATTTATTCAACAGCACAGAGTTGCCTGCTTTACATCATGTTTTTCATCTAAAAAATTTTCAGGCTTAGCTCATTTATCAGCCTATTATATTTTAAGTGGGAAGTGATCTTGATCTTTCTTTTGGTATGGTTTATATATTCATAAAACACATTTCTAAGTTTATATTCAATAAATTCTTGATTTATCTTGATTTTTTATCTTTGTGTTCCATAACTTTTTAAATAACTGCAGCATATAATATTGATAATTTATATTCAAGCTTTGTTCTATTATCACACAAATCAAATTCAATAAATACAGGTGGTGTAACATCACCCATGCATAGTGGAGCAAACAAATCAGACAGTTGGTTTCAACTGTAGACCCACTATTTCTCATTTGAAGTACAGTAAAACCTCATTAACCCAAATCTCGCCCGAACCCCATTATGACAGACTTCACTTAATCCGGACAGCCAGTTGACTGCAGGTTATAAAGAATACATTCAGCTAAATTTGGAATAAGTCATTCTAAAGTAGTAGCAAGCGAGAGAGAGAGAGAGCGCAAAATGGTCTGGTCCCTCATGTTATAAGTAAATCTTGTTTCCTGTGTTTTATAAACATGTATAATGCCTTAAGCACAGAATGGATCTTTTATATTCACAGTGTATTACATTTTACTACATGTTTTTGAATTAACGTATTGTCTGTACATACAACTAAACTCAAAAACATATTCATTTTCTATAAAGGGTGTTTCATTATGTACCTTTGTTCATATTAAGGTTATTTCATTTAATCCGGACTTTCAATTATCCGGACGACTTAGAGCCCCAATTAGTCCGGATTAATGAGGTTTTACTGAATCTAATTAAAATGTTTGTTTTCCAAATCTCAGTGCCAAAATACATATTTTGGGAAGAGGGGTGATTTTATGATAAAGAAATTTGTTGTATACAATATTAAAAGTCTTGTACAAATGACACTTTTAAGTAGTTTTCGGTAGTCCTGTTTCAAAATAGCGATTCTAGGTAACTTACATTTTGGTTTCTTGTTTTTATTTATTATTAGTATGATCTTGTGAAAAATAATGTATAGATTAATTTGATACACATGAGAAAAAACTATAATTTCAAAATATTAAGTCTTAAGTATTATAGAACTATTGTAGGCTATATGACTTGTTTTGAGATTAGAAGTCATTGACCAAGTATATTTTTTATAATTGTTTTTGTTCTTCAGAATAAACTATTTACGCCAACAAAAATAACAAACTATATGTAACTGGGCTTATGTCGTTAAAGATTTTGCTGATGGGTATTTGCGTTAGGGTAAATGTACAGAGCCTACAAAATTAAACATTTTACTCAAAGACCTAAAATCAATTTTAGAAACCAAAATATCATACATTTTAATCACAGGAATACTTACATCAACGATTTTAACCAGATATATTTTAAATACAGTTATTTAGGCAAAACTATATTAGGCTTACTGTTCACTTTAAAATTCACTTAAGTTTTCATCAACAGTTGGCCTATATTTGCATTTTTACAGAAGATCAAACTTTTATGATCCTATTAAAATAGCAATAATTCAGAACAATAGCAATAAAACAAATAAATGATAGTTTAAAATATAGTTTTATGTTTGTACGAATAAGTTGTTTTTTAGGCTGTCAAGAATGAAGTATACAAAAAGGATTGTAAAAATACATACATTTTCAACTATTTCAAACCTCAAAGGAGATCATGTAGTATAATATAGCCTACATTCGTTTTATAACTAATACACAAAAACAACCAAAATCCAAACATTATAAGAAATTTGTTTTGATTGAAATTGTAAATATAAACCCAAAGTATAATCTAGGCTAGGTTTTGTTAAAATACTATAGATGATGAGCGAAATCATCTGTTTTATGTCTTATGCTGGGTTTATTGTTGACAGCTTCTCATTCAATCAATCTTTATTCATCCTTTTTTGATAAATGTTACATTTATGTAAAGCAGGTCATGTAGCAGGTCATCCATAGTTATTGGATGGAGTTAATTACTGAACGGTTTTCCTCAGAAACCAAACTTTACTTTTTGGGACACTGAGTTTGGGGAAAATATTTCTATTACATTGTTTAGCAATGAAACAGTGAGATGCCTGTTGAAACCAAGTGTTTATACTTTGCTCACTAAACAACACTGTGCGTTCTAGACATGCAGCTCACCTGTGTATAAGGAATTACAGAAGTATACAACAAGACTCCAGTATGTGTATAAACCTTGACCATGTTTATAAACTCTGTATGAGGCACTGTTCCTGCCACGCACAGCAATTCTCTGGAGTTAGACCATTCCAAGCACAATGGACACAGACCAGTGTGTATTCGTACGGGTGACACGTCATCGTGATGTTTTAACAAGAATATACAACCATTTTCCACACTGACAGCTAGGACGTAGCGGCTAGTGTCTGTAATGGAAACAAACACTGTTCTCTTGTTACGTTTTGATGTAAAATCTTAAGGCGAGAAAAAAAACAAAAAAGTGAAAACGAAAAATGTATTTAACTTTAATAATACTAATGGTAAAGTTCCTAACCAGTTTTAACGGAAAATAATGAAAATATGAAAAAAGACTTTCAATAGAAACATATTTTTCTATACCGTACACAAATCACGTTACATCTAACCATACAACAGTTTATAGCTGAATTTATACTATTTATTATTGAGAAAAAGTTTATAATATGTTTATAATGATTAACTCAAAAACCACTAATTTGTTTTTGATGAAAATGTTACTAATGTGTTAAGAATTGTCACCTGTACAACAAAGGCTAAGTTTCATAATTCTTTTTACAAATACGGATAAGTGGTAGTGGAAAAGTTTTGTGAAATATCGGTTGAAGGGTAGTTTTTATTAAGCCTTTAACACTTATTCATAGTAAATTTGATGGTGCTTTCAGGGCATATTGGTCTATGAAATGTTCCCTCATATGAGAAACATGTTGCATATAGAATAAAATTGAATTTTGGTATCATTAAGTATGCAACATAAAGAAGGTGGTAGGGCTGATCACAGGACACTGTTATCTAAGAAAAAACAAGCCAATATTGGGAATATATAACAGAGATGTAGGAAATATGGCCTGAGGAAACCACATAGCACCTGCTATTTGAGTGTGAATGTCTTAATCAAATAAGTGAAAAACCTCGTCCGGAAGATACTTTTAGGTTCACCGAGGTCAAACATCTCCTAAGTACGGTTAGGGGCACATCAACACGCTACTGTTTGTAGACAAGATTCAACAGGATAAAACTACCCACAAATAATAAAAGAACTTTCAAATTTCACTGAAAAATGTGATCAAATAAAGGAACTTGAGGCTGTGACATACAGATGGATAGACATGACAAAACTACAGAATTATTAGCCTTGATTACTTGATACAAATCTTGATCAAAATAATTTTATTATTTAAATAAATCACATTAGAACTTCAATTCTAGGCTATTACCTGCAGAATCTTCTCCTTCTTCCATTTTGAACTTCTCGCACGACCAAGCCATGGTAGTGATTGAAATAGGACTGGATAGGTCTACCTGAGCGACCATAGCTCCATGGACATCCATGACGACCAGCTGTCCATTACTTGTGCCAAAATATACCTATCATACAACAAACGTCATAACTTATTATTTACAGTGACTAGATAGAGACAGTGTGGCCACATGAAAGCGGCCGCCATGTTTTTCCTAAAAGTAATGTTATCTGCCATAAAGTATAATGGAATTTATTTTCAAAATATTTATAAAACCTTTTGTTTTATTTCATAAAGGCCTCGTAAACAACTTTTTAAATGTTAAAAAGTAGTTAGAAAGCAGATAAGTTGTTTATAATGAAATAACCTATAAAAAATAATGATTTAGCCTACTATCACATTTTTTACTAGCCTATGCCGATAGTTGAGTAGCCTACTGACGTTAATTACAAACTGATAAAGCTATATCAAAACAAGTTGCACTATTATTTTCTTTGTTCAATTCTACGTTAAAAAAACATTTTGAAGTTCAATTACATTATTTATGCGGTTTATTTGAATAAAAGTCAAGGTTTTGTATTATTTTCAAGGAACCAAATTTTCAATAATTTGTATCTATCTGAAAAAGTATAATTTGACTGGTCATAATGACATTTTTTTAATTAAATTTAATTCTCAACTTATATAACAAATGCACCATAAATTTTAAACAACAATTTTGTTGCTTAAAATTCCCCAGAGTTAAAGTTTTGTGGCAAGTTAATTATGAAATTTGTATTTACTGATTTTAGGTTTCAATTCAGTTTGAAAAGCAAAATCTTAAAAATGATTTTCTTAAAGCTAAATTTGAAATTTTTCCTAACTTAATGAATAAATTAAAATATCAAAAATTCAAAGTATAACAAAACGAAAAATAAAACAACGAATAGGCCTAAATCAAAATGCAAAATTATTATCCTGTTGTTAATTAGCCTTTTTTATCAATAAATAAATTTTACAAATTAAATATTTTCAAAGTTACACTTTCTGATTTTTACAATACATTTATTTCCATCAGATTTTTTTTAAATAAGCGAAGCAATTAAAACTTTCCTAACTAACTCATTTATTTCTATTTCAATTGAAAGCTAATAATAAAATTAATGTCTCTAACAACAATTTAAGCCTAACATCGAAATTACAATTCTTTGATTTTGAGGTTAGACAATTCAAGATTTTCAAGTAAGTTATTCAAGGCCGAAAAACAGGTTTCATTACTAATTTCCCTCATTATTTCAGTTAGGCCTACTTATTACAGAAATAATAGATTGTAAATTCGTCTTAGATTGTACAGAAAAAATAACGATGCCAATTTAATTTGAAAACTATAAACAAACGTAGGGCTAACACGGACGAAATTATAGGTTTGGGCCAAAAACAGTTCTTAAAATTGCGTAATACTAATATTTATTGCATTTATCTTTTCTATTGATAAAAAGGATTAGCCTATGTTATGAACTTTTTAAAATGTTGTAAATAAAAGACTTTTGGTATGTACTTACTTCTGAAATATGCGCGCTGAAACGATTCCGT
>JAGFPH010000129.1:231003-273876 GCA_018207615.1 Philaenus spumarius | reverse complement strand
TTGTTTTCTTTACAGACGAAGTATTTAACGAAATATTACTTTTGGACATAACTTCTGCTCTTGAAGGAAAGGCTACTCACGGTTTTACAACATAAAAATAGGATGTCAGCAAGGTGACAGCGTGACAGACGGTGGTGCTCTAATTCCAATTTTCTGACGCGCATGTGCAGATGAGGTTGTCTGAAGGCTTTTGACTAAAGACAAAACTTTAGGGACCAGCGTCAGTCAAAGAAAAACCGTTCGATCGAGTTTTTCGCCCAGTCTTGTTCGATATAGTGTGCTGGCGCTCCATATCCGTCCATTCTAAAAGAGTCGCATCAAATGCTTTTAGTCAAATTGTCTTGTCTCGTTCTATTCGATTATGTGTGCGGCCGACCTTAAGTGCCAATTAACTCAGAATGATAAAACTGACTAAACTAAAAAGCAATCTTATCCAACAATATTGCAATTATTATCCATGCTACTATAAAAATTGCAACAGTTGAAACGTGAATATTTGAAAAGAAGAAAACTTACCTGATAACAAATAAGAGCCATCCGACCGTCATGTGACCAGCTGAAATAAGTGACTCTTGTGTTGCGGTCGTTAATAAGTTCGATACTCCATCTTCCTTCGTATTTGATCCACACAAAAATCACACCTGAGCTGTCGCAAGAAGCTAGCTTCTGGTAGGGTTCGTTCCATTTCACCAATATTACCTGAGGCAAACAAAATCAAAATAATAATTACGAAAACACATGAAAAACATGTGGCTGAACTCTGGTAAGCATTCAAATATTCTCTCTATCTCTCTACACTTTAACGGCTTCTCTACAAAAATAGGTTATTATGTTTCTTGTAGTATCATGATTAATTTAGCATATTTACCTACCTAATATTAACCCAAGTTAACTTCACCTTTTATTCTCTCAGTTTATACGAGAACTAAACTTCTTAAAATTCTAGTTTTTGTAAAGTATATTGCTTTATTTTAAAATATTATAGAGGACAGTTACCTTATCAGTATAGTAGATGAACTAAACCAGTAGGTCTCTTGTTTGTTTTTATAATTTAGAAAGTTTAAATATTTATCCTAAGACTTTTATAAACATGCAGTTCCATAGGATTGTGTCATTCCAGGTAATAAAAGTATATAAATTACAAAGTCAAAGTAAAAACTGTGTTGATTTGTTTATTGTATGGATATTGGCAATGAGATGTACTAAACCAGTAGCCCAGGCAATGAAGGTGAAAAATGACCATGTGTTGGAAGGAATTAGAGACAAGCTGAATTTTTTGTCAGTTGTTAAAACTCACCAATAGGTACATTTTCCCAAAAGTCCCCCCCCCCCCCCCCCTTTCTACACCCCCCCCCCCCCCATTTGAAGTTCATTTTCCAAGCGGTTAGGTTTTGCTTCATATCTCCGTTGTTAATATCCCAATACGTAACTTCTATATGTAATTTTTTTCATTAAGAGATTGTCTTTAAAAAAGGTATCTTGGTAGTTTTTCCTAGGGTAAACATTTTAGCAGCTATTTGCTAAAAAACGATTTTTTTCTTTGAAAAATATCTTTCTTCTTTAGTTTTCCTTCCATAACAATTTTTGCTGATGGTAATTTAAAAGAATACTTTAAATAAAATTTGTAGCGTATCTTTTAAGCTTTCTAACGATATAATATAACACAACATCTCCTGAATTTAGACGCAATCAATTACCATTTAATATGCGGCCGCCACCCCGCCGGGAGCTTAGTGAACTGCTCTACTCCCACTATTTTAGTTTAACTTCTATAAAGTGGTATTAACCTATTACATTTTTAAATATAAAATCATTATTTTATTTTAATGCTATCAAGTTTGGATTGGAGTAGGGGGTATATTGTTATTGAGTCAGGATTCTGAAAATTTCAGAACAAAGCTTGCCGCCAACAGTTATTCACCATTTCTATTAAGTTTGGGTTGGGGGGGAGGGGTGTATTGTTATAGTGTGTGAAATTTCGGATATCAACGTCAACCCAGCTAAACGAATCAGTTGTTTGGAGAGTGTTCCAGTGTTGTCATTGTTGTTGTTTTTTTTTTGCGTGGTTTACATTGTTTAGTCCCAGTTTGGAGCCAATCCATCCCTTTTTCAAAAGAAGACATTTTCTCTTTGTTTAATCTGATGGTAACTGAAAATTTATTTAACTATATTTCAATCGAAATACTATTATTATTCCTCTATTTTTTTTAATTCTAATTGATTGGATTTTTGTGTTGAATAATGATAATCATCGTTGAAATGGATAACCCTGATTTATTTTGTATTCTATGTAATGAAAATTTTGAAGAAGATACAGAAGTGGTTACAAAAGGTATAAAATTAATAACCGAAGCTAGTTTAAGAAGACGGGATGGGTTGCATGAAAGAATTGAAGGGAAAACAAACGCTCTTGTACACAGAGTGTGCCGGAAAAACTGTACGAGGCCAACAAATATTATAGCCCTAACCTCATCATCAGAAAGACTCGATGAATCAATACCCTCAACTTCAAGAACTTTTCTACAGAATATTTGTGAGAGGTTTGATTTTAAAACCAATTGCATCATTTGTGAAAAAAGCGCAGTAATTAATTTAAAGTGAGCTGTGTATCGTAGGAAGGAAATTCGCCTTGCAGCAACAATAGAAATAAAAGAAAATTTACTTCAAAAATTTTATGAGTGAAATTATGAATGGGGGGAAAGAGTAAGAGGTCTTCTGTTAAGTGTTACCTGAGGCACATTACCATAAACAATGTCATGATACTTTTTCCAAATCAACATTAGGTGAACATGCTGTAGGTAGACCGAGGACGGATGAAGACAACTTTTTATTACTTTGTAAAACTATTGAACAAGGAGATGAATGCCAGTACACTGTTACAGAATTACAAGAAATCATGACTGACTTTTCAGGGAAAGAAAACTTATATTCTGATAAAAATTTTAAATATCACCTGAAAAAGCACTTTAAAGACCGCATTATAGTACCGTATCCAATGTTTCTGGTCGAAAAAACATTGTGTGTTTATCAGACTCTGCACACAAAATCATGGACAATTGGTACAAAAACGGGAAGAGCGATTCGGAAACAGAAAAGCTTAGAATAGTTTTAGCTGCGGCTGATATCATCAAGAAGGATATTCAAAATATGGCTTACAACTATCGTACATACCCAGATACAAAAGACATTAGGTCCGGAGGCGAAAATTTAATCCCAAAAACATTAGATGCCTTTACACGGAAAGTGATTGCAAAGAAAACCTAGATCCTTTGTCACCCCTACAAGTTAGATTAGCACTTGTATGGGATGGGTCCAGACATTTAATCAACATGCTTTCTTGAATGGGTGTGTGTGCGTCATATAACGAAGCAATAACATACAATAATGCATTGATAACTGCGGGATCATCACAAGAAAATTAAGGTGCCTTTATCCAACACGTTTTTTACAATACTGTTGTCAATATTCGAACATTAGTCAGCCTAAATATTTTAACGCTATAGGAGGAATACAATGTATTACGCCCGACAAAAAAGTTCAAACTGTGGAAAAAGTTGAAAGGCAATGTAGTGGAGCTCTTAACCTCAAAAGTATAAGGATAAGAGAGTATGCAAGGAAAACTGGATGTAAGGGATTGAGTAGTATTAATGTGAAAAATTACAATGACATGAAAGCTTGCTTGAATAGTTCTGATTCCACAATAACTAACTACCTTATTCCCTTTAAATTACATTTGGCTTTCTGGTACTAATGTACAAGCAGGTTAGAATGGTTTTATGAACGTAATTAAAAAACCAAAAACAAAGATAAATGTGATGGAACATTGTAATGGCTGTTCCTTTTATTAATTTGGACACTTCTAACAATTCAACAATTTTCACTGCTTTATGTTTTGTGAGAGCCGAAAATAAAATCAGTCATGCATTGTTACTTTTGCCCACCTTTATTTTTGAAAGCATCCAAGATTGTAGCTTCTGCAGAAATATGTGCGAACATTTACAGAATGTACAATTTACAGAATTGTACAGAATGCACAAATATGTGCGAGCACTGAAGTGGATATTCTTGCAACAATACCTTGACCATAGATAAAGATCAAGCCACAATTGATGATAGCTAAAATGTTTACAGTTTAAATATTTTTATCAATAATTTTATATGGTATTTTTTCATTAAGCAACAATTTAATCAATCAATATTATAAACATTTGTAAATAAAAATAGTAATTATATTATTGAAAAAAAGGGGGGTCCGTGATGCTGTGGACAGGCACGGATTGGGTAATGGAAAGACCTCAATATTAAGGTCAGGAGTCAAAACCCCCCCCGAACCAAAACTTGCAAATACTTAAAATAACAAAGAAAATCTGCTTATTTTTTTAATAGTTCGTAAACTGTTAGTATGCTAATAGACACCTATAAGTACCATTTTAAGTCATAATATTATGCTATCAGTTCTGGTATAAAAACAAACTTACTCTGCTTCATTACTAACATGTCTTGGGAGTGATGCCGTCTAACAACCAACAACGCATTATGGCTATCATAGTGTCGGGCGGGCACTAATACTTTGTAGTCTGAAAGCGTTCCCGACCCTCAAAACATAAAGTTAGGTACATATTTTAAAAGGGCAAGAGCTGCGCTACAACTTTTATTTGACATATTTTTTGATATTATAACAAATAAAAGTGCTGTTTTCTAAAAACTACTTAAAATATGGATATTCACCCGAACATTTTGCATATTTTAGCAAATTCTGGTAAAAGTATCACTTTTACGCAAAAAATCCAAAGAACATTTTTTTTAGAATAGACATAGATAAATACAATCAAACAAACAGCATTAATGTAAAATGAAAAATGGCGGAGTTATGAGCAATAACAAAAATACCCTCGGAATGGATGTTCGAGGGGGGCTAGAGGGGGGAGGGACGGGGACTTTTGAGGAAATACTCCCCTAATTAGGTCCTAACAACTGGCAAAAAATCAGCTTGTCTCTAATTTCTTTCGACACAAAACCTTCATTGCTTGGGCTAAAGATTGTTTGGCAGATTTAGCATGAAGAAATAATAAAAATAATCCAAACACTTTTGTACTATACAACAACTATTAATTGCTTTAAGGCAATCAAAAGTTAGTGACATATATATAGTACCAAATCAAATAAGTTTGGTGTTTCCATCATAGTGCAGCGTTTATTTTAATTTTGTCTTAATGTCATAGTGAAGACATATTAATCAACCGAAATGGAATAACTCTTAATCATAGGAACATTATAGGCCCTACTCTTTTGTGTGCTTTTATATTTTTTCTTACAATTCTAAATAATTGGCCTATTGTTTTTATAAACATGTAGTTCAGTAGAATAATAAGTGACCATTGGGCTATTCCATATAAAAGTGACTTCAGAAAAAAAATTAATAAATATTTTAAAGTTATAATACTAAAAATGATAAGTTAAAAGTACATATGTTTACAAGGAAACGAGTTATGAAAAAAAGTTTTCTTATCCTTAATAAATGACTTTAGTTACTGCTATGTGGCAATACAGACATGTTTATTTTCATACTATACTATGGGAGACCCCTGCGTGCTCCGCACGCAACCCCCCACTCCCCAACTCCCTGTTGGAACCCTAGCTAACCTGTGCGAAGTATTTGCAATTAATGTAGGCCTAGTTGCTTGATTTAATAAGAGATTGTCTTATTAAATTTACTAAAAAGACAATTTCATCATTGATTGATTTATTAAATTTATTTAAATTGATTTATTAAATTTACTAAAAAGACAATTTCATCATCACTAATTATCCGTTCACCTCCATAACTATTGAACTATAAACAGAAAAACATAATTAAGCAACAGCAAAATTAAACATAACCTACTTCAATAAAGTAAATTACAACATAAACTAACCATGTCATGATAATAAAACATGTGCTGTTATAATCAGCTGATCTGTGCTATTATATATTTTTATGTCCAATAGAACTCCAGATGATAATAAAACATGTGCTGTTATAATCAGTTGATCTGTAAATACAATGTTATTGAATAGAAAATATTTTAAATTACATTTTAAAAATATTAAATGATGGAATAGTAAAATGGGCAAATATAGAGTTAATTACCTTTCATTTAACACAAACTGCATGTCAATCGGTCCAATTGAACTCGAGATCTCACTTGGAATAGGCCTAAACATTTTCCCCATGTTAAATTGCCATAAGAGATTTTAATTTCCGTTTTTTGAAAATTTAGTGCTGTAATTACTAAAATCCAAGTAAAATGGGCACATATAGAGTTAATTACCTTTCATTTAACACAAACCGCATGTCAATCGGACCAATAGAATTCGAGATCTCACTTGGAATAGGCTTAAACAATTTTCCCATGTTAAATTGCCATAAGAGATTTTAATTTCCGTTTTTTGAAAATTTAGTGATGTAATTACTAAAATCCAAGTAAAATGGGCAAATATAGAGCTAATTACCTTTCATTTAACACAAATCGCATGTCAATCGGCCCAATAGAACTCGAGATCTCACTCGGATTACAAAAAACCTTTTCAAATTAATATATAGATTTCAAGTTGACTTGTTTTTATTGTTAAAATCAGCTGATTGTTCTGCATTTTGAAGAAATATAAAGTCAACATTTTTGTATAGCTCAATGCTATTTTTTACTTGAGGTAAGATAAACGTGTTTCTCTATTTTGATGGTTTTATCTTGTATGTCCAGATTGTAACACCCGCAACAAAAAATATACAGAAGGTTAATTCGTGATCTAGCAACATTTTCACATACAAATGTATTCATAGTTTGTAGAAGTGAGGTTATGCTCAGATCATTCAACATTATATCATTACTTAATGGTTTACAACAGTGATTCTCAACCTTTCAGGCACTGTGCCCCCCTTTGAATAGGGATTTGAGGTCACCCCCCCCCCCCCATACCACCACCATATGTGGTTAATACAAAAAGTACAATCGGAATAAGAAACTGAAGCTGGTTAGGATAGTTGGAAGTTGGTTACTAAATGACAATATATATAATTTCACATACAAATTTTAATATTACTGCACATAACTTTATTTTGAACGTATTATTATTAGACAATATGAAATCAAAGAACTAAATACTTATTTATTTGGGGTAATCTAGGTTAGGTTTGCATGTAATGCTAGTAATTTTCACAACATTAATGTGAGGGCTGGCACAAAATTGAATACCTCTATAATATTACTTTTTTTATTTTATTTTTTTAATACACTCACACAACCCTTGAAATTCTTCTACGACCCCCCCAGGTTGAGAACCCCTGGTTTAAAATACTATTTCACCTTCTTTTAGCTTTTACAGGTGTTACACATTTTTGTTTCGGGTGTTACTTCCTACATCTGTAACACAAATTAAAGAGGTTTTATGTCACCTTGATCTCTAAGTTTGCCTGGAAGCATATATTATGGTTGAAGCATATATGGTTGAAGCATATATATATTCTCTAGAGGTATTGGGATGGATATTAAGCCTTCTTTAGCTTTGTTTATTAAGAATTTTAATGATAAAATACCCATTTTACAACTAGATATTTTTTACTGCTAAGTCAATATGTTAACAGTCTAAACCTGAATGGCTCAACCTAATTGGTATTGCATGTAGGTAGGCTAAGTTTAATACATAGTTAAGTCTTAATTACTTACATATATTACCTCTCACTCAATTGACCTTCGCCAAAAGAACAAATTAAAAATATGGGTTTGAACATTTCATATAGGCTTTAAAAGGACATAATCGAGGCCACTTTTGGTCTTTCCCTTGGATAATGTCTTTTAAGTAATAATGCATTTTTAAAAGGTATTCTTTTCCTATATAGAATTTATATATCAATAAAAAAATAAACAAATTACTAGAGTTTTTATAAATTGTTCTGTTTTTAGGCAATGACACCAATGAAGACACAAAGACCGAGGATTAAAGAAAACCCAGAAAGGATGAGAATGAGATAAACTAAGAAGACTTAAGCCAAAGAAAACTTGAATAATAACCAACATCTCAGAGATGTGAATCGAAGGAAAACTAGAGATAGAGTGAGAGCATTATTTAGAGAAAGGAAAAACTAGAAAAAAAGAACCTTTAGTGCTAAATAACTCTTTTCCTATTGGGACTTATGTATACAGACATTCGGTAAGGCTGTGAATAGGGCATTGAGGACACTTCCAAATAGCCTTAACAAAATGTCTGCTGTTATTAAAAAGGTACCGGTAGTTACTGACATAATTGGCTCTGAAACTTTCCCATTAGGCTTATCTACAAAACCTACCTGAATATTTTTTTTCTTAATAATAATTTTTTCTTAATTTTTCCTCTTCCTTAAATGAAGAGGGAAAATTAAGAATTAGTGAATTCTACTGCATGGAAGGTATTGGTCGTCAAGCACTTGGATGGAAAGATATGAAGGTAAACAAAAATTCCAGAAGCGACATTTACTTCTGATCGTAGGAGAAACTTTTGAGGAATTTAAAAAACTCCATCCAGAAATTAATGTAGTGAGGTCAATGTTTTACTTATTTAGACCTTGTTATGTTCTACTCTCTTCATGCACACATCACAATGTATGTATGCGTATGTAAGTACCATTAAAATTTCATTACCATAACTAAAACCTCATTTATCCGGAACTCCAGTTTATTCACAATGGTCCTCAGAAAAATTTTATATTTTTGCAACAATACAATTTAATTTTTGCGACAATACAATGCAGATTCCATGCAAGGTGACAGTTTTGCGGCACAGCCCAGCTGTGCAAACCTGACTGTATTACTCACGTCAATCAGCGGCAGCGCCACTTTTTTGTTTACTTCTATTAAATTGTCGTAAGATCAGTGTTTTGTTGAGTACGATCAAGTAAACAATATTGTTGCTAAGTGCAGTGACTTTTTATATCACAATTCATTATTAATAATATTTGTGCTAGGTCTTAATTGTGTTCAAAATTAAAATATCATACAGTGAAGCAGAAGAACATTACCTATTTCTTTACAAACCAGTTTCAGTTTTCTTTGTCTTATTTCTTGCAATAACTGAACTAATTTTTCTGCACTTACTAGTAAAGATTATTGTATATTATAATAAATTATTAATAAAAACATGGGTTTTTATATAAAACCCCATGATATTTGGTTTATCCAGAGTTTCGTTTATCTGTAACAGTATTGGTCCCATCAAAACCAGATAAACAAGGTTTTAGTGTACTTGAACCTTTGAGCAAAGTTATTCCATCTGTTCCAAGCAATCATAAAGAACTATTAAAAGAAATATGCTGTGAGTAACTGAACAAAAACTGTATGTTTTAATAGGGTAATGAATGTAAAATAAATTTAAACCATTTTATTCCTGAAGGTTTTGAATTAGGCCTATCCACAAAAATTGTTTGGAAACAATGGGAAGATTGTGAAAACTGACGAACAATTCCTTGCCTTAATGAACAATGGGTACTTGAGATTTGGCCTTAGAAGAATTAGCCAACAAACTGTCTCAGTTTAAAAAAAACATTGCTATGTGAAAACAAAACAAAGTGACTTATTCCATGAAAAAAAAAAATAAACCTTGAAGTTGAGGAATGTGTCATCCAAGTGGACTTTGCAGATAATTATGCATTAGTTTCTCAAGATGAGATTCAAAGTGCACACTGGGCACATTCTCAGATCACAATATGTAAGTTTTGCATTTGGTATGCAAACAAAGATATGAAGTCCTATGCCATCATCAGTAACAACACATTCAAAATATTCTGTGTGGGTTTTTCTTAAAACTATCATAAAAGATACTATAAACAAATGTATCCTAAAATAAACATAGTTTTTATATTTTCTGACAATTGTGCTGGACAGTTCAAAAGTAGATTCACTCTATATAATCTTTATTTTTTTAAACAAGACTTGGGCTTGGCAGTTGAGTGGAATTTTGGCAAAAGAGCGATGGTCGGAATTGCAGGAGCATTGAAGAGAGGTGTGTGGACAGCAGTCAAATCAAGAAAAGTCCTCATTAACAATACAGCTGATTTTTATGACTATGCTTAAAAGAACTTTTCCAAAGTAAAAGTATTGTGGACTGATAAGAATACAGTGGAGAGTAACATTCCGTTTTTGGATGAAATATGGAAAAAAGTGCAAGCAATATCACAAATCCAAACCTGCCATCACTTTCAGCCTTCTAACTCTATAGTGTTGTGATAATTTCAAAAACAGCAACTTCTTTAACGACAAGGGTGTCAGTATTTTTTACTGGAAGAAGATAAAGCCCAAAAGTTACAAGTAAAGAAACATTACGATATAATGATGTGTAGGCCTACAGTTCTGACGATTCTGAAACAGACTCATATTCAAAGGCAATGTTGATGATGCTAGCCTGTTTATGCCTATCCAGTAACCCCGAAAAGTCAGACGTAAGATCAGGATTGTTTGTTTTAGTTGATGTTCCAAGTGATAAAAATAAACTGGCTTCATCTAAATACACAGTATCATTACTTGAGAATCTGCCAGAGAGAGATCGATGAAGAGGAGGATGTTGTTAGAATTAGTAGTGTAAGGTTAGGTATCATATACATAGTTACATAATTATTATAATTATTTAAAGAGTAGTTTAAGATTTACAAGCCTTAAGACGAGAACACAGAATATAGAGCAAGGTTGTGTAAGACTGACAAATATTGTGTAAGCGCTGACAGAAGCGAGTCACACTTAAGAAACCTAGTTGCATTGACCTAGTATACTATAAAAGGGTCCTACTGACCTAGAGATAGGAGGCCAGTGTTTTGGAAGACAGGTGCAGGCTCTGTTGGTTGAACAGGCCAGTGTTTTGTGAGACGACTGGAGGCTTTATTGGTCGGAGTACCAACCTTTAAAGATTCGACAAGAGGGCTCCAGTTGAAGCATACTTAGGAAGCACTGGTAGCAAAGGGTAAACAAACAGATTATCAAATATTAATTCTCAAAGCATTTGCGTTTTGGTTGTTATTAAAGTAGAAGCCGGTTCAAGTAAGATATTGTGTTACAAGACATAGCTATTTTGGGTGATTTCGTCTTGGGATATAATTGAAAGGGAACTTATATTATACAGTAGAGCATCGATAATCCGAACGTCAATAGTCCGAAACGTCAAAAATCCGAACGCGTTCTGAGGCAACCCCTGCAAAAATTTTGTTGTTGTTTTTGCAAATTCCAATAATTGCGCCGTTAAAAATTTCACAAAAATCTTCATTGCAGTTTGACATTATTATCTCTTTTTAAACACTTCTTAATACCTGCTCACAACAGACTGGCTGTCAGTATTTTCACTGTCACGCTAATAAGCTGCTTTAGCGCTAGCAGTAAACATACAGAAAGTTCATTCCTTTCTCTTTGTGTAATCATTATAACAGTGTGTCGTACATACAGTAGTATACTGTACACTACTTTATTTTATTTTTTTTTTTTTTTTTTTTGTGATAACTATAACATACAAGTGAACTTTTAATTATGTAGCCTACTGTACTGTAATTGAGAGTTACAAGTGTATTCATGTTGGCCTACTGTCAGAGTTGGGAAAGTTAGTCTAATAAAGTAACTGATAGAAGTTAGAGTTAGTCGATCAAAAAAATAACTGAGTAGAGTTATAAGTTAGCCAGAAAAAATCCTAACTGAATAAAGTTAAAAGTTAGTCAGCAAAAAAGTAACTGATTAAAGCTATAAGTTAGTCGGTTTTTTATTTACTTTTAACTAGAAAAAGTAAACAAAATTACATATTGTTATGTTATTTTTAATATTTCCCAGGCATTGTTTAGAATGTTTGTGTCATGTAAAACATTTGTTTTTATTTGCAAATTTAAAAAAAACGAAAAATCTACAAAATGTGCAAAGTACAGTACCGTAACATATAAATTATTTTTTAGACCAAACAACGGTAACTAGAAATTGCAAAACATTAATTTATATAGGCTAGTAGTAAATAACATGTAGACTATTATAAGAAAATAATAACATATTTACTCCCAAACAAACACTTATAATTTATAAAAGATATAATAATTATAATTTATATAAATTTAAAAAGGCCTAGATACAATTTTAAACTAAGAAATTATAATAGGTAGGCCTTTATGTAGATTTTTTATAATTTACTTCTACTCATATTCCATTAATATATATATATATTAGAAATATAATATAATAATAAATATTTAAGAAACCATGACTTTAAAAAATATTTTATAAGATCAGAGATCTCTATAAATTGGTTTGAAGACTTTTCAAACCCTCTACGTCCTAAAAAAAGTCAACACTAAATAGTTTGACATTTATTTACGTGTTCTATTTCTATAATAGTAAAGTTACCTACCGCCATAAAGTTGTAAGTATTAACTATTTATTTCAAAGTATTAAATTGCGCCCTTAAATTGGAAGCCGATGTAACAGATGCTTTAACTTGCTTGTTCTTCGGCAAACATAAAAGACACTTGAACATAACATTGTTACTGTTGTTGTCTCGGTTAATTTGAGTAAACAGTTTATTCAAATTTGGCCACAAAACTTAACTTATTTTAACAAATGAAACTATAGGCCTACTACTAAACAATCTATAACTATCTAAACTTTAAACTATATAAACGAAATTTCAATTAAACTATAAACAACACGCCAGTACTGGGTCATTCCATATGAAATCAACACACTAAAATAAGAAAATTTACTTGATCACCTCAGAATTTGATGAAATTTGGTATGAAGATTGCCCTCATAGAGATTAAGAGAAATGCCAAATTTTTTTCAAATATCTCAAACGGTTTCAAAATTACGGCCATGTAAAGTTTACCAAAATCCGCCAAAAAAACGTAACGGACATATTTTGAAATCACTATAGCTTTTCTCCTAATTGAGCTAGAGAGATGGGAGTGGTATCATTTTACTCAGTTTTAAATGCTCTTTCTTTTGATGTACAACACAACATATGTTGTTATAAAAAGTTTTTTGAGGACATCAAATTCAAAATTTTGATTTTCTCAAAAAGTGCATTTTTGAAAATTAAAAAAAATTCCTATAAATAGTTTATACTTTTGGTAAGTGATTCTCAAAATTTCAAAGTGGGAGGCCAATGCGTTCATAGTTAAATAATAATTTAAAAAAAGGGTGTTTTATCAAACTGTTAGTCAGCCTACCTATTACAAATTTCTTTACTATTTTACATTAATCATGAACATAAAATTTAATTTTTAACATTTGCACCTTAGGTAAAAGTTATTCAGAAAGAACTTGATGATTTGTGAAGTTTTTATGACTTCTTCAGATGTTATTACATAAATCCTTCCTGTAAGGAGTGGTGGGATCAACTTTACAAAGTATATCTGTCAGTGGTATCCACAATATGTCTGGTTTTCTTGGATATGAAAATGATGATGAAGGACCAGCAGGATGCAGAAATGTCACTTTTAGTTCATCTTCATTCTTCTCCAACACATATGCCTATGCCAGCTTCCACTTTTGGTCATTTACAGCGGTTATATATCCACTAACTTCTGTCATTTGTAGTTTTTCATGGCTTTTTGGATGGTCACTGTTTCCTCTGTTATATCTTCAGAGAATATTTTTACACATATCTTTGATACTCTTGAATTTACAGGCATATAAGCATGGTATCTTACTTATAACATAAATTGATAAAGTTTTTCTTACTGTGCAGTGCATCCATCCGTGTAATCAAAAATCTTTTTTGTCACTGATTGAAACTTT
Source organism: Philaenus spumarius (assembly GCA_018207615.1). Lineage (NCBI taxonomy): Eukaryota > Metazoa > Arthropoda > Insecta > Hemiptera > Aphrophoridae > Philaenus > Philaenus spumarius. The sequence continues at coordinate 260,110 of JAGFPH010000129.1, read as the reverse complement.
GTTGTTATGAATTCAACAAGTTTTTTTTCTGGAATGTATACACAGAAACAGTGTTATACTCCAAACATGGTGAAATTACAACAAAATTTAAATGTTTAAGTTTAATATTCTCTCTGTAATAAATCACAAATGCGTGTATTGTCACATGATCACTTGCCCATTGGAAACTTTGAGCTTCGTCCTGAACTACAGTACTATAGTTTTCAGAGAAATCTAGGTTTACTACAAACTCAGACTCTTTAATATTTTCTTTTTTGTCATTAATGAATGATGACTGCAGCTGCTTTGCAATAAAATCATGCTTTTTTTAACTGACAGTTTGTAACAGAAAATATTTATATAATCCTCTTTAGATTTCTGTAAAGTTTCGATACTGCAACAATCAACAGATGATATGTGACATTTTCTATAAGATTTTCTTCAAAAGCCTCTTCAATGATTTTGCAAATTGGGGTAACATCTGGGCATTATGTACAATCACTTGTATAGCAATTAATGTTGGTGGATTACCCAGAATTTTTGCCAAACAGTGTTTATAAGTATTTAGTTGTCCATTTGTCAAAGCTCCTAATTTTGTATTTTCTATCATTAACTTCAAGTTCTGGTGGATTGTGCATACACAGACTGAATGTGTACCACTTTGGCCTGCCAGTATGCAATGTTTTGGTCGAAGCTCGGCAAAATTTTAAAAACCTATTGTTGTAATATCTGAGAATCTTTCCTTAAACAATAAGTAAGATTCCTTTAGGATTACACAATATTAGTCGTTTTGACATTTTTGTTTTAAAATAGAATTGACTACAGTCAAACAGTCCTTACTACTGGTCATTATTCTGCTTATATCATCACTTTCATAAAATGACTTAACAGTATTGACAATAGCTTTTGAAATAGCCTTTCCAGGCTTGGGTTAGGGCTTTCTAAAATACCCTTTTCTTATATTTTTTTAATCTCTCACCATATAATTTGGTGCATTAAATTCCCAAATTATTTTTCTAATACCACATTTCTCTGGGAGAGAACTAAGTATCATTAACTTCTTAACTCCATTTTTAAAATTTCTTAATTCTATTTGTAGAAAACATTTTTTTGAGGCTTTGTAAAACTGACCCATTTAGATTCTCATCATTACTAGATGAATCTTCAGCTGTTAAAAAGAGTTTACGCTTCAATGCATAGTTTATCTGTTTTACTATCTCTTTAGAATAATGTTTAGAATTTGATTAATGTTAATAGGAGACTCTTCTAGTTGAATTATTGAAGTATTCAATTACAATTTTTTGGTCTAAAGAAAAGGATGGGTCATGTGGCTGAGAACTCCTCACTAGATTTGATTGGAGAACAAGACAGGCCAGAAGGGCAGGTTGATTAATATTGTTATTTATGAGTGTCTCAACTTACATTTTCAAATAAATTACATTATAAAGTAAGTTATAAAAACTATTTCCAACTCAACTAAAAAAAATATTATTTTGTAAAGTAACTAAATTGTTGTCTTAGAGGCAACTCTCCTAAGTACATAATTAATTATGGTATTAATCACTATCGTAAACAAACTAAGTAAAGGTAGGGTACATAGTATTTAACTTATGAAACACCCTTTCTTAAATTATTATTTAACTATGAACCCATCGGCCTCCCACTCTGAAATTTTGAGAATCACTTACCAAAAGTATAAACTATTTATAGGAATTTTTTTTTAATTTTCAAAAATGCACTTTTTGAGAAAATCAAAATCAAAATTTTGAATTTGATGGCTCTAAAAACTTTTTATAACAACATATGTTGTGTTGTACATCAAAAGAAAGAGCATTTAAAACTGAGTAAAATGATACCACTCCCATCTCTCTAGCTCAATTAGGAGAAAAGCTATGGTGATTTCAAAATATGACGGTTACGCTTTTTCGGAGGATTTTGGAAAACTTTACATGGCCGTAATTTTGAAACCGTTTGAGATGTTTGAAAAAAATTTGGCATTTTTCTTAATCTCTATGAGGACAAACTTCATACCAAATTTCATCAAATTCTGAGGTGGTCAGGTTTATACCCTGTGTTGATTTGATATGGAATGGCCCTACTACAAACAGTTCTACAAAACAGTAAACAATTTCCACACCACTTGGGCAATTAATTCTACAAGATTGAAAGTACAAAAAATAAGTTAGTACCACGACGACAACCGGTCTACTGATTGTGCATCTCAACCCCTCTCAAAAACCAAAGTACACATAGCTGATGCGCCGAGTGATCTATAAGTAAAAAGAGAAAGTGTGCTTGTGATTGTTTGTGATAAAGTCAACAACCCCGCCCCCTCCCTCCAACATTCTATTCTAGTTCCTTATCCCTTCTTTTCCAGCCCCTCGCACAACTTTGAGTAACTTGAGTTGAGCGCACTTTCCTTATCGCTATTCGGAGAAATCATAACAGGCCAACTCCGACTAAACATATCCATTGTTCGAGTTTCTGCTGTTTGGTGACCGAAATGGTCCTTTTCAAAATATTCCTTTGCTTATAAATCTAACTCGTTAGAATTTCTATTCGTTACTCATTTTTCTAACTAGTTACAGTTAGAAGTTAATGCTAAAAAAAACTAACGAGTAGAGTTATAAGTGAGTCAAAAAACTAACTAGTTACTCTATTCGTTAGTTTTTCTATTCGTTAGTCCCAACTCTGCCTACTGTGTACATGCAGGTTCTTCTAAATCATAATATGTAAGTAGTCTTACATACTGTATTGTAATTACATTACTGTTTGTACGTTTTAACCACTTTAAAGGGCATATATTTTAGCCTAAATGTCATTTTCTTGGTTGTTTTCAAAAATCCAAACAAATTGATAATCCGAACCACCCTTGGTCCCAATTAGTTCGGATTTTCGATGCTCTACTGTACATACAAACCTCATTGTAAAAGTAGTAACCACTGAACCACCACTGGGGTATAAAATATAAAGATTGGAAAATAGATGGCATAGTTTAGTTTCTGGGTTTATAATACCTGAACCTTAGTAGTGCAAGGAAAACTTTTTTAATAACGAGTCCACCTCAATCTATCAGTGTAAATTTACTATATAACCCTTGGCTCACATTTTTGCAGAAGATGACCTAGTTTTACATTCTACTGTTAAATGTTGAATACAGGTAAACATAGTGTGACTAAAGACTATAAGTTAGAACTTCAGGCTATTTTTTTTTTATTCTTGCATTTCTGTTGGCGTAGGGCATAGAAATCTATTAATACACCTGGAACGCTTAAGCTGTGTTCAAGAAAACGGTATTTACCCCCACTCCATGATGGTCACTCACGGCCGCTTAATGGATTTCAGCATTGTGTGCCCTGTCGTTTACTTGCTTTTGCGCCTCACCAGATTCATGTAATTAGAATAAAATGTATAGTTATATTATTTATCTGCATGAACTACGGAATCTAACAGTATAAACTTCTTGTAGTTTGGTAATTTATTTGATTTGTAGTAATGACAAATATTTAATGTTTTAAAAGTGTGACACGAAAAAGTCACTAAGTGTAAACTTTTTTTGTTTTGGGGTTAAAAAGAAACTTCCAGCGGAAAAGTTGTAGATAATTAGTTGATCCACAATTTTTATCCTGAACATTTCTTTATAAAATTAATTATTTGTTCTAAAGAGATGGTAACAACGTTTCCAACGTTCAACCAATTCGCGTCGCACTTCTCGGTTCAGTCTTCAAACCTTTAGTGAACTGATGTGGCGCTTTGTTATATAGCCTAACTTGAATTTGTATTAACTAGCTGACATATGACTTATTATTACTTTACAGGCAGGAAGTGGTATATGGTAGCTAGCCTACTTACTCTTGCTTTTATTTTGGAAATAGATACCGTATTTGTATCATTGCCGCTGTTTGTAATTAATAAACTGAATTACAAGTGGAACCAACATATAGCATGTAAAATGACACAGGGAAAAGGTTAATCTTCAAAATTAATGTAAAACCCAATTTTAAATGATATCTTATTATAATATAAGATTAAACAGTTGTTCATAGGCATCTTACGTGTTATTAAACAAAATTTACTTATTTAATTTCTGCATTAATTCCATTGATGCTTTATTTTGATTCATTTATTGAGTCCAGGCTAAATCGTGGCATCGTATTTAAAAAAAAAAATAGCAAATCGTTTTTACTAGTGGCTCATGTGTAGATCATCACCAGGGAAGGTATTCGGATGTGAACAAAAAATGTTGCCATCAAAGTAATTTCTAGCACTGCTTACAAAATGAGGAATATCGCGTTTAACCTTTAAATGTGAAAAAACCAAAGACAGTATAAAAAAAGGTTTTAAATAAAAGTTTTTAATCAACTCGTTTCCAACATGTTTCTTGCTTAAAGTTTGTTTTTACCCCAAAAATTAGAAAATGTTTACGTTTAGTACCGTAACTTTTTCATGTTCCGATTTTTTTGGCTGATTAGCCTAGGCTATATTTTGTATTTTTATAAATTTGTTAACAGACTGATCTGTACGTTGTTTACTCCGTTGGAATCTTCAATTCTTCTAGATAAGAAATATGTAAATTTAATTACAATCGGATGATCCCTGTGCGATGGAGGAGCGTGTTAATGAGTGTGCGCATTAAAATATTTTGCGGCAAAAATCGCACAGTTGATGAAGTTGACCTACAAGCGGAGGAGGAAGGACCGTTTTCGCTTCCAAAACTCCACTACGCTAGCATTCCAGGTGTATTAACAGTTCTATGGCGTAGGGTCTTATAAAAAAATTTACACCCATCTAATCTAATCTTTTGCACTACTTTAGTATACACAATTAATTACTTTTATAGGCCTATATCATTTGTTGTACTATTTGAGATAAGTTCCAGCATAGTGAAAGTTAAGTTACATGAAGGAGATTTGAGTGAAGCGAGGATAGTTCAGAGCCAGGATGAATTAGATATTTAAATTTAGGCCTACAGACCATAGGCCTACATTTTGAAATATGAAAATTTTCAATTTATGTTATACCCTAATAATGATTGTAAACTTGTAGATTTGGTATAAGACAATAAAACACAAATTTATTATCACACAATATAAATATCCAATTGAGCAATAGGTATACAATTATATTCTAGACCAATTTTTTGTGCACAGGTTGGCACCCTTGCTGCAATACAGAGTTGAAATTTTATAATTTTGTCCATAAATTTTATAGAAGAATAAAACTTACTTCAGATCTATGGCCTCGTAAATTGTAGTTAGTACGGGGTGGACAATGTAGAGCTTTGTTGCAGTGTGATGTTGTAAATGTAACTCCAACAATGCCACGAACATTGCCAGTTGCTAGCCAGCCTTCTTGGTAATAGTTTGTTCTATTTAATTTCCATCCTTCCTCCTAAAACAATAAATTTGGTTCAAATATATGCATATAAAATAGAAATCATTGCTTATTATACTCCAAGAACTAACTATTATCTAGTTCATCTTACAGTAGCTTTTCAAGAGATTTGAAAGTTTATCAAGTAGCCAGTAGAAATAAAGTTATGAAATTATTGTTTGGTAATATTACAGATATTAGCCTATGTCTCAATAAAATCGTCAGTAACTTAAATAGGCCTAGTATTGTTTCATCCTGTTACAGGTACGTTTATGGACAATGTTATAAACATAGATATTTTGACTTTGTTGTTGTCCAAAACTGTATATATATATACAAACACCTACAGATTTAAAATATTTCCAATAATAATTGATTCTGTAAATTGCAAAAATTTAACTGGGTCACTATTACCCTTAAGCCTATTAAATTCAAACCAAAGAGCTACCTCTATAATTTTATAGTGACTTATGCAATACAAGTTAATTAACTATGTTAAACACAATGAACATGCTAAACAAATGTATGTAATTTACCTCAGGTAACTCATCAGGAACTTTTCCCATCCATGATAAAGACAAAATTGTACAATCACATTTTGTGTTTGTATTTTTTTCGAAATGCAAGTGCATATCCTAACAGTATATTTCTTTTATTTAGTTCCAAACAGGATATACAATTTAAAACTATGTTTCTTTTTGTCAGAAAGAATGTTTATTACGCCTACAAAATTCATATTAATGTTTTGACACTTCACAGTATCACCTTATACAAAGTTTCAACCTTAGCAAGATAAATTTAAACGTTTAACAATCAATAAAATGACACATCAAAATTCGTAGCGATACTATTTTATTTTTCTCTCTACCCTGTTTGTATCTTGTCATTTAAAAACAATAACAATGCCTATCCAATTTTTCATGCCTATTGATGACATTTTACTCAAACTTGTTTCTCCGTTGAATTCTCCTGCTAAGTGCTTATTGATTTGGGATTAGCAGAAAAACTGTTTTACCTACTGCCCATTTGATTTCAATTTCTATGCACAAATTGACAGTCAGCTGTGTCCCAATTTTACAGGATGTGCACTTGCATTATGGCTGTTATAGTATGATTTATATTATCAATGTATTTGTTTATATTATTAGTCTAGCGATGACATACTATTAATAATATCTAAAAATACAAGATACGATTATTTTAGGTCTACTTTCTAAAATTAAATTACCGTATATTTATTATATCAATCTTTTAATTTATGGTACCCTTATTTATGTATCCAACGAAATCTTAAATAGATTGAATACCACGAAATATTTAATAGATTGAATACCAGAGCAAAAGTATTTTATATTAAGCCTTTTCAAAATTTCTCGAATAGCGTTTGTTTTATTTAATTTACTCTCAATCAATAAAATAATATAATATACAGTACAAAAATATAATACATTTGCAAGAAGGGAAGGTGGATTCAGAATTGCCACTTGGGCGTACTTGCTGTTCTATTATGCATTCTATATTCTATGAAATAAAAATGTATACTTATTTTTACTTAAAATATAAATTAAAATTAAATGTTTTTGTTTAAAGTGTAATACGTGGATGAAATTTAGTTTATGCTGTAAATATTATCTAATTGTTCACTTTTTTAAAACCATAATAGGTTTAAATACCATACGATATTTTATTAACAGTTTCGAATTCCTCGTCTTTATCAGTTTTACGGAAATGGGAAAGATAACACAGAAGTCCGAAACATTTTATTATAGTTACAGCTAGACGTTATAACCTGTTATGTGTTACGTATATGTAAATGTTTTAGTGCTAATTATAGATTGTGATTATAATAGTTTTATGAAAACATAATGGATTTTGTAAGAAATTAATTTAATTGATATTGTTAAATGAGGCATTTATTTTTCTGATGTTTTGATACGACATTTAGGATGTGTATAGATAAGAACTTGTGTTGACATAAGAGTGAAGAATTGAGATAAAATTTGAGTAGGCCTACAATATGAATCAATATTGCTGCTATGAATTGAAAGTCTTAATAATTGCTTTGTGGGAGAGTTTATAACTAAAACGGTAAGTTTCTGATAGGCTTAGCTAAGTTCATAACTGGCATAGCCTATAGGCTAGGCCTACTATTTATTATGTGAAAATAATTATTATAATTCACCTAGGGCCTAGGCCTATGACTAATTTTTATTTATCTAGGTTATTAGTTTGTTAGAGAGGCATACTGTATGTAAACTGGAAGAGCAGCAAATCAAATGATAGCCTTATCAAATTCTCTAGAATCTAGAAAGACCTAATAGCTGAAGCCTTGGCCTAGGCTAGGCTATTCAATTTTTGTGTGAAATTTCACTATTCCTAGGCTATGTGCAGTCTAACCATTTTTTAAGAAAAGTTAAGGAGTTACCTACCTTAGCATAAATTTACTATTATAGGCCTACGACACTCGGCTGATATTTTTGCAGACGACGATTTTGTTTTACATTTTACTGTTAAATGTTGAATAGGCCTACAGGTAAACATAGGCTACTGTGACTAAAAACTGTACCGGTAAGTTAGAACTTAAGGCTATTTTTTTTTATTATTCTTGCAATTCTGTTGGTATGAACTGGAAACATACTTTGACTGAAAACTGAAAGCTAGTTTACGTTCAGGCTTTGTTATTTTTATGTTGGAATTGTAGTTTAGAAGGCCTAGGCTAGGTGTAGGCTACACCACGCCTGGTTGGATGCAATGAATCTTTTCCCACTACACTAGTATTCCTCAGTTATAAAGGTACTTACCCCTACGTATTATATGCAGGCCACTATTTTTTCAAACAACAAGTTAGTAAACAGGTTTGGCCACGTTGCTAGGCCTAGGTTAGTAAACAACAGATATGCTAGAATAATAAAAAAAATAGTCTAATGTTCTAACCTATAGTATTTAGTCATGTGCAGTATGTTCAGTTGCTAGGTTACTACCTACTAAAAATAATATGTAATAAAAAACATCTAAAAATAGTGGTCTCCGTATAATAGGGGCCTACGTAAGTACCGGTATAAATTATTGTAATTTAGTAGGCCTACTCTGTTGCTTTTTTTAATGTAGGCTGCACTACGCTATATCACCACTATATTACTTCAGGCTATATATAGTCACAATAATGAGCTAGGCCTAGGCCTACTATGGTAGTTTATTAGTAGGAAATTAGTATCAATATCTAAATTAGTAGCTTAGCCTAGGCTTATGTATCTACTTTATTAGTTATTAATTTTAAAAAACAAAGTAGGCCTATTATGTTACAAAATATGCCATAATAAAACTTAGACAAGCACCCTCCTAAAATATAGGCCCATTCATGTTCCACTTTAGTAACTATACTACTAGCCTAACCTATAGGCTAGGCTATAATTAACAAAGTAATAATGGGCTACCATAACTTAAAATGAATTTCTTTCAAAAAAAATTCTATAGGCCTACATTTTAGTTTCAAGCAGCCGTATGCCTAGCCTATTATAGGCTTATTTTAAATTTAATGTGGGTAGGCGGCGTAAAGGTTAATACACAGTGAAGTAGCTGACACATCACACATTGAACAGACCCCTCGCACAGTGAAGCAGAGAACATAGCAGTTGTTGCAGTTGTTACAAACACAGTGTATATTAATTGGTAAATGTGCTGTAAACATTTTTAATTGAAATGATACATGATAGTAGCAGTGAAGATGAAGTATCATTAGCTTCCAAGATATGTATAATTTCGTGCGAAAACGAAGTTAGGAGATTTGGTGTTCATCCTATAAACCAAAAAAGACAAGAGCTTGGGGAATTATATTAATGTAGGCCCCTATAGGCCTACTTAGTACAAATTAGGTTTCATTTCATGCCTTTCTGGAAACAAATTTTGTGTTTTTACAAGGGTTTTTAGGCTACAATATCCTGAACATTTTTTAACAAAATATTTTATTTATAGTAGTAGCATATATATATATTGGCCTACTGTAGGCCTACTCAAATGGGTTAAATTCTATATCTGTTTAAATAGCAATGTGCACGAGTAATAAAAAATTGTCTGCCATTGTAGAAAATTCAGGACAGAAGTAGTAGGCCTATACACGTTTTTCTTTTTTTAATAATAAACAGATAATAAAATAATTAACAAGAAATAAACAGATAATAAACGCACCAGTAACCCCAATTTCTTTAGTTACAGCCTTCCATTCCTTGGCAGGAATGTAGGCCTACCTATTGTGATGGTCCTTGTACCATTTATTAAAAATTACAGGTTTTGATTTAATTGACATACAGTAATCAATTCTTCCTTTTTGTCACTCATTAACTTATTACAAAATACAAGTAAATATACTAGATGTTTTCCAAATTTAATTATAACCTGTATAGTTAAATTAATACACTTCTCAATAAACGATTTCAATACAACCGCTCTGTTTAGAGGTAGAGTGGGGGAAGGGAGAAACTACAAGAACCAATCGGAGAGCAGCGCACAGATCCTGCTTCAAACTCGGTTTGTTCTATGTGTCACGTGTGATGTGACGCTCCACTATGTATTACACCATTTAACTCAATGTTTTCTATTTATCTGTAACCTGTGTGTTATGGTGACTGTGATGTGTCAGTTGCTTAACTGTGTAGTATTAACATTAAGTTTACTATTCCACCATAGCCTAATATTTTTGCAGACAGCGACATTGTTTTACATTCTACTGTTAAATGTTGAATACAGGTAAACATACTGTGACTAAGTACCTACTAAAGGTTAGAACCTTTTAGGTTTTTTTTTATTATTCCCTAGGGTCGAATAGTAAACTTGGGCCGGGTAGGTGTGTAGGCTACATATTAATAGGCCTATTTACAGCATAAAATTCCTAGGCCTATTAAGATTATATTTTTATTTGTCAAAATACACAGAGCCGTGAAGAGAATATCGGGTCTTGTAGATAGAAACCTATGAATTAGTAGACATCATTTTAATCATAATTTTGTTTTAAAATACCGTATGAATGGGCAAAATTGGCAATACGTCTCCACACCATATTCCAACAGATATACCAATCTATATGCGAATAAATGCTCTACTACTCAATCGCAATGTCTAATGAAAATTTATTTTAGATTCCATTGTATTGTTTTTACAACTTTTCCCATTCTTACCTTAGCCTACATTTTAAACACTCGACAACACCAATTAAGTAGTAGGCTACCTATAGTAAATACCCGGAAAAAAAATTTAAAAACACAATTATTAATACTTTTGAAGAAATCTTGAAATTATAACATCTTGTTAGCCTATTATAATGGACAGGACATTATAATGGTTACAGTAATGTAAGTGCAGCCTACATTTTAAATTGATGTTATAATGTTAAAAAATCTTCAAATTTACAATTGATACTAACTTACTTAAATTGAACAATTTAGAAAATGAACATTAGGCCTACCTAATGATAAATGCTCACAAATATATATTCAAACATTATATATAAGCAATTTTTAATCTTGCTGAAAAAAACTTAAATCTCAAGACGTAGGCCTTTATATAGACTTATTCATTAGTTTTTCCTGCTAACTTGCCACAAATATAATAAAGTGAAGTAGGCTCTAAAATTAAATTATAATCAAATATATAGGCCTATGTAATACCTAGCCTTGTTTTCACATTTGGCATTGCTGTAATTAAACGTTCAATATGCTACTCAATAATCATATATACGTTTCTGTGAATGAATAATGCTGTATTCGGACGATAGCCGATCACCAACAACATCAAATTAATGTGAAGTGATTTTCTTAGATGCATTTGAATTATTTCTTTTCATTTTCAGGTTTTTCTTTGTTGTTTCTGGCCATGTTTAGCCTATTATTTAATATTATTACTGCCCTACTGTATTGTAAATTGTTTTCTGTTTAGGCTTAAAATTTAATGATAAACAGTGACATAATGTCTCTAGATTGGCTGCACTAAACTTCTTCCTAATAAAAAGTCGTCTGGTGATATTAACAAGAAGCCTTATTCTTAATTAATACTATATAGAATTATTATCTCGGATTCTTTTAGCAATATTCCGGGCCTTAGAAAATTAATTAAACCGGTATTTCGAAAATCTTCAGGTTAGTTATTTTTATGATCTAGGCCTAAACTGGAAGAAAATTAGTATGAATTATAAAAAAATTATTAATGCATCTTTACAGCATTTTTGGTAAAATCCGGGTCCTTATGAAAACTGTGATAAACTCTCCTCTTTTTGGCCCTGCCAATCATTTAGATTTAATATATGCACTGGCCCTTCGTTGAAATCTCAAACATTATTTTGTGTTTAATGTACTATCACTATTGTTAGCCTATACCTATACTAAAAAGTGCACAAAAGCACTTTTTGGCTGTGTCAAAAAGTTGCAGATAGTTTTGAGCAATTTATACTGCAAAGAATGACCCTGTTAAATATCAATTACCATCTAATAAATTAACAGTCACTTTAAACTAACAAATAAATTAGATTAGAAAATATTTTTTTTTTAAATGTTACATCTTTTTATGTTATTTTGAAACCTAAAATAATTCACTTTAGGGCCTAACCCTAGAAGCAACAATGATATCGAAAATGGATTTTTTGGTGTTTGCAAGCAAATTTTCAAAAATTCGCCAAAAATAGTAAATGAACCTCAATTCAAAAGTGTTCCATAGCTGTTTTATAGAAAAAGGTCTAAAGAATGAATATATATGCAATTAAAAAATGGATTGATGTAAAATTGTAAAAGTTATTAGCTTTAGAAAGAAAAACATGTTCAGTAACGGAAAAAATCCAACTTTAGGCCTACATAAAACATGGTAGGGGAGCCTTAACCATAGGGGAGGTTTGACCCACCTTTAAATTTCTTGCTTTTACTTAATGTAGGATGTTCTATTTAACAGTATTCAAAGAAATAACTATATAGTCTTCCTGTCAAATTTCTATGCCCACTGCTGTACTTGTTGGTGAATTATTTTTTCTGGAGTGATTTTCTACTAAAAAAGTAAGTATTTTCTAAAAAAAATTGAAACATTATCCTAGAGTAAGTAATGAATTTATCTTTGCATGATTAATACACATTAAAGGACATGCCTTTAGCTTTATTTTGGTGTAGGCCTACTAATTTTTCTTATAGATCTAACCTAAAGTTAACCATGTGCTTTTTATTTTAAATTAAGATATATTGGGGAGGTTTGACCCATCATCATCAGGGGAGCTTTGACCAATGTGTCAAGCCTCCCTAATATGCTTAAACATGTATTTCAATTTTGATAAAGCCCTTAAATAAGCTATTTTGTATGCTTATAAATTAATTATTAACACTATGTAAAATTAATACATTTTTGAGCCTCTAAATTATCAATTAACTTATAATCTTTGCAACAAAATAATACCTGTAATTATAAATGTACAATTCAAAATATACATTTGTATGCTCAATATGTACGCTGAATAAGATATCCTGTCTTAGTCTATATAACTAATTCGTTTATTTGTTTTTACAGGATGCCATTTTCCTACAAACAAAAAACAGGAAATATGCGGAAGAAACATTCTCCAGACAGAATGAGAGCTGCTATGAAGAGAGTTGTAGAAGAAGGCTATAGTGTTTGAAGGTCAGCACAAATGTACGGTATCGATCGAAAGACTCTTGATAGGTATGTGAAAAAATTTAAGGCAAGTGACAACAAAGATGAAGTTCCTATGAAGCCAAATTATAATTGTAGTCAAATATTTACATGTCATGAAGAATCCCTCCTGGAATCATATTTAATAAAAGCCTCTAAATTACACTATGGCTTCACTCCTAAAACTGCAAGGCAATTTGCCTTCCAATTTGCAGTAGCCAATAATAAAAACATTCTTGGAAATTGGATTGAAAATGAGATAGCATCATTCGACTGGTTGAGAGGTTTTATGAACAGGCATAGAAAGATACTATCTCTCCGAACTCCTGAAAGCACAAGCTTGGGTAGAGCTACAGCTTTTAATAAATCCAATGTCCAAGAGTTTCAAAATAATTTAAAAAATGTATTGGACAAATTTAAGTTTGGTCCTGAATCAATTTATAATGTTGATGAGACAGGTGTGTCAACTGTTCACAAGCACGGAAAAATCATCGCTAATATGGGTACGAAACAGGAATCGAAAGCCACTTCTGCTGAAAGAGATCAGTTAATTACAATGTGCTCTACTATTTGCGCAATTGGAACCTCAATACCACCTTTTTTAGTATTTCCAAGAGTTAAAGTAAAAGAGAACATAATGACTTTTGATGCTCCACCTCGTACAACAGTTGCTGCACATATAAGTGGATGGCTGACTGGTGACAACTTTGTTCTTTACTTGCACCGTTTTATCAAGTATTCTAAATGCTTAAAATAGCACCCTGTCTTGCTTATCCTAGATAATCACTACAGTCATATTACTCCAAAAGGATTACATCTGCAAGGAAAATGGAATAGTCTTGTTGACACTACCACCACATACCAGCCACCGGATATAACCTCTTGACCGAACGGTGCTTGGTCCCTTCAAAACCTTCCTTAACCAATGTGGAGATGAATTTATGATTAATAATCCGGCAAAGCCAATGACTATATATGACATCCCTTCTTTAATAGGCAAGGCTTATCCAAGAGCTTTTCCTCCCGTAAATATTGAAAAAGGATTTAAAGCGACAGGGATTTATCCTTTTGACACTTCTGTGTTCACGGATTCTGATTTTATTGCTGCTAGTTTAACAGATAGACCTGAGCCTAGTCTTACTACACCTGCTGAACAAATGTATTTGCCCAGTTCCTCAAATGAATCAGTTTTAGTTAATACTGATGAACCTGGACCATCAATTGAAATTAACGACTGGCTTCAAAAAACTCCTAGTACCAGCTCTAAAGTTCTACCACTAGTACCTCCGGAGGATGTTCGACCTTTTCCGAAAGATGGCCCCAGAAAAACTCGGGGTGGCCGAAAAACAGTGTAAAATCACGAGTTTTGACTGACACACCAATTAAAAATGATATACAAAGAGAATTTGATGAAAAGGAAAACAGGAAAAGGAATAAATCTACCAAAAAATATGAAAAACCAGCAATAATTGTTAGCCCTAAAATTGTCAATAAAAATTTTGCTAGCAGTAGTGACGAAGATGCAGACAATGACTTTGAAACTAACTTTAGTGACACAGATAAGGACATGGAAGATTTTGATGATCTGAAAGAATATTGTGAAAATTACAAGTATCAAGTTGGAGACTTTGCAGTGATTAAATTTGCAACAAAGAAGGACAAATGCTACTATGTTGGGCGAATGATTGGAAATGTTGATAATGAACATTTTGAATACGAAATGACTTTCCTTCGACGATGTTCAGATTCCAGATTCATTTAGTTTTGTTTACCCTGACAAAGAAGATATTTCTGTAGTACAAGTAGGCGACATAACAAAATTGTCTTGTGGAGGAACTTAACGAGTGACACTGAAAATTAAATTTTGTTTTGACTTTTCAAATTGCAGTAGGATCTCGGTAATCCGGCCCTATATGGGGATTAGTAAGACTGGATTACTGAAAATACCGGATTAGTGGAAGTGAATTAAAAAATGAAGAAATGTAACAATAAACTACATTTTTATTGCTTATGAAAACTATGACAATAATCGTTTTAACTATGTACTGTATAATGAAATTTCGTTAATTATTATGAAAAATAAACTGTGATATGAAACAGAAAGGTTCAGTACAGTATGTATTTTAATCGATGAACAAAGTCACTAAATAAGCAAAATGAAAATTTAATGCCTACTGTACACTTTACATTTACTTAAACAACAGCAAAATGGTTTGTAATGCTTTTCTACTTCTTTACATTAAAGGAAATATTTTATTTTATTTTTTCCGCTTATACACTTCCTCAGCAAGGGATATTTAATTAAATTACAAGTGAAAAAACATAGACCAAGACCGAGAGTTGAACCCGGTACCTTCACGTTTCCCAATATGTCGGAAGCTGAAACTCCGTTTTCTTCCGCCCAAGTTATTGCAGTTGCGTAGGCACAGAGTGCCAAGTCCTTGTTTACTGTGTGTGCGGCAGCCGTACTACTCACAACCCGGCCTTCACTTAACTCACTCACAACAATCACAATGTATTCAACTTCCCATAGCAGACGCCGACGTACTACTGTACTGTTGTTGTAGAGGCTCACGTCTAGACATTTTTTAGAAATTTCTAGAAATTACTGTATGTCTAGAAATTTACTGACTAATCGGCGGAAACACAGCCCCGGATTACTGGACGTGCCGGAGTATTGAACGGTCGGATTGTAGAGACTGTACTGTATATGCCGTTAAAATAAATACTTCCATTTTAATATAATTAGCTTAGGCCTATACATAAAGTTGAAAGCATATATTTATTTGAAAGAATGTGATATCTTATAATAATTTATTAATTTCTTTACTTATGTTTAAATTGAAGAAGCCTAATTAGATTACTGCCTTTAGATTTTTTACAATGCTCACTACACTATTTTCAGAAAGTAATCTATTATAAGTTTACCTATTTTATTTTTTTACTATTTTATGATTTAACTATAGCTTACTATGGCTGCTTTATATGCATTATAACTTTGTTTACACATAAAATAGTGTTTTTTGTTACTTTTATACTATATTAAACCTATCAATGAATATTTAATGCTTTTTATTTCACCCCGGGTCAAGCCTCCCTTACATGGAGAGATTTGACCTGTTTGTATTAAGACTACAAATTTCTAAATATTGTATTTTTATGTTAAAATTCCACGATTCAACTGTTACTATTGTTTTCCTTATACTATTTAAGATCTAATGAATCACAATATTAATTTTGTGTAAGATAAAATTTAAAAAAAATTATAAAGTAAAAACATGGTCAATGTGTCCCCAGTTTCCCCTAAACTTTTTTTGTAATTTTTTCAAGATATGCAAATGTTTTGTAATTTAGTTCTAAATAGAAGTGAAGGCTATAAACAAAAATATCAATTTCAAAAGTTTTGTTCACAAAATACCAGTTTCTATGTTTCAGCTACAAGACGGCTAGCAAAATTATGCCTATTTTGAAAAATTGATTTGGAATACATAGGCCTATGCTTTACCCAGAAATGAAATTTTATTTCACCAAATTGTATATAATAAACCATAGAATTGAACTATAAACTTGAAAATTGTATGTAACCTTACATTTATTAATCAGAATAACAGAAAGAAAGAAATTGTCTAAACGTCTGACGAATTTTACCAAAAATAATATGAATAAAGTTAGGGCCTATAGCCTATGACACTGAAGAAATATTTTTGTAATTTTTTCAAAATATACTTAAGTTGTGTAATTTAGTTCTAAATAGAAGTGTTACCTATATAAACAAAAATATCAATTTCAATATTTTTTTCACAAAACACCAGTTTTTATGTTCTTACTACAAGACTGCTAACAAAACTAGGCCTACTTTGAATAGTAATCTAAAAATATATCCTTTGCCCAAAAATGAAATATTATATACTAAGAAAGTGTAGAGAATAAATCATAGAATTTATCTGTATACTTCTAGATTCTTATTTTGTAAACTTATTTCACATTGTATTACTTGTTCCACAAAATTAGAATAGCCTACTGTCAAAAGTTCTCGCGGATCAAAAAAATACAATATGACCGTGAGAAAGCCGTTAGCCAAATGTTCTCAAGTCGAGTTTTGAATTCAACAGAAGTCTGTATTTCCCAAGACTGTACCAATAAAACCGTTAGAGTAAAGTTGGTTTGCTTTACATGAAACGAAAGATTGAAGTGTCGTCTACAAACCAATATAAACAAATCTATACAAATATATCAAATTGTAAGAGATATCTCGAATGCAAAATGTGTTGTTTCATTGGTTAAAATCTGTCCAATTGCAAGGGTTTACAAGAAATCCAATAACATCAAAATTATAAAAGTGACAAATATTTGGAAAGCAGCATTAGAAGGTACAGATGTTTACGAATTCAATCGTTGAACAGTTATTCTGTTCAAAACAGGCCTGTCTGACCATTATACGGCTTAGAAAAGTGACAAAAAGTGATTTGTTTCAACGAGTTTTGTCACTTGCTTCAGCGGTTTGGAAAAGTAAAATTTCCAAACGATGATTACACAAGTAAATATAAGTTTTAGAAAGAAATTGTAAACACTAAAATTAAAGTTTGAAACATTACCTTTCCAATGGTTTTTGTCTTTTTGATATTAGAAGATTTTTAGTGGGTGAAATATTTGTTATAATCACGCGTTACAAATGTGTTGTCGTGGCATGGAGTGACTATACAGGTGTCACTTTTTGAGGATTAAAGTATAGCTGCTGTAGGCTATTTTTCAGATCGCCAGGGTTTAATTAGTTAGAACGTTGCCAGTTCATCCTTGCGTTCAACCTTATTCAGCCTTACGAGCAGCAGTGCTCTGATTGACTTTTCAAGGTTGACCCCCCCCTGACCTTTTTCTCAACTTCTTCTCGTAGTAGGTCTAGGTAGGCCTACAGTGCAATTATTAGTCCCAAAAATAGATTAACGTCAACATCCAAAGTAAAATTTCCCTCCAGATCCAAATTGTTCTATACAGTCTACATATTTTTTAGTAAAAAGCTAAAAAGTTACACCATTTTGAGCATCAAGTTTGGGGAGGGGGGAGGGAAAGTTGGTAAATTAGTAGTTTTCATCAGTTTTTCTTAAATATTTCAAAAAGTATTCGGTTTAGCGCAAAAAGTGCCATATACACTTTAATTTACATCTACATTAAATTTCGAACAAAAATGGTCCTGTGCATAATTTTGCTAAAGTGATCGATTCCAAAGTTACAAAGGGTGTAAAAGTAGCAATTTTTCTTATTTTTTCATATAATTTAGAAAAATTCACAGTTTCGAACAAGAAATTTCTAAAGGAGGAGCTGAACTGGTACCTGAAGTGCTCAATGTCTTGATAACTGAAATCATGCAGCCTACTTCTAAAAGATAAACACCTGCGAAAATTCATTTGACGAAACAAATTACTAAAAGGAAAAAACTACAATATGTCACAGTATAATAAGTGCTGCACGTCCAAGATCATTTTTGTTCCCCTGTCCAACTTGGAACGGGTGTTTCGTCGCACAAAAAATTTGGTTCAAAGGTCTTCATTGATATCTAATGCAATTTGGATATTTGTGTACCTTACAAGGAAGTTTTAAAATATAATAGATCGATCACTTCCCAAGAGAGCACAAGAATTAAGAACGGATATATGCATTTTGTTTTGATAATGCAGACTACAATGTCCACACTCTGGATGGAAATAACACGATTCATGTCATGGGTGGAATGCTTGCATAACACCTAAATCCGCTCTTTAGGTAGAGGACTATGTACCTCGAATGAATGTTACTGCTCATGCTGTTGAAAAACGAGGCCTGTTTGATTTGCAAACTTACAGAGCCCCAAGTACATCTATGGCTATTCCAAAATAGTTGCTACAAACATGGCTTCCCTGAAAATAAAACCCCTGTCATATGAACATGACCGAACACTTAATTTGTTTTGGTTGAGTTGTACCTGGGTGGAGGGCCCAGAAGAATGTAAACCTGGTTGGAGTGGCTGCATGGAAATTCTGTATGCAGAGAGTTCCAAACTTCCGCTGTAGGCTAGTCCCTCTTGCATTCATCAACTTGGCGATGAACATGGTGATGATGTGATAACAGGGACATGAACATCATAGACAAAGATCTAGAAGAGGAGGGTGAAATGTTTGAAGAGGACTGAACACTGATGAATACTTTATATTAATTTAAGGTGGCATTTAACATTGGTTCTAAATTTTTATTTAATTTATTGAACTCAGTTTATGAACTTCAAAAATGTTAATAAAATATGGTTGCAATATACAGCCAAATATGCATATTTTCCAAAGAAAAACTGCCAAGAGCTGCAGTTTTTAAAATATTATGTTTAAAAATGATATAATTATATATCATAATTATTATATACGGGTCAATCCATTTCAAATCACCCTGGCAATGTTGCTCAACATTTTATATTTTCCTGATTTTTTTTATCATGATTCCCAATAGGTAGGTAGTTACAAAACACTAATTGAACATGTTTTATAAGCTACAGTTTTTTTCTGGCAGCCATTTTTAAAATGGCGTTCAGGCAAAATTTAATAAAAACGTGGTTTGCGGAAAGTTTAATTACCAAGCTATTTTGAAAGATATCAGAATAATTAAAAAACCAGTGTGTTAAGCTTGAAATGAACTTCATTTATACATTATTTTAATTTTTCTATCATTTAAGAGAGTTAGTCAAACTCTACCTCTAAAGACTCGGAAAAAATGTATCAATCGTTACTTTTTAAGACCATAAAATTGTATGAAGGAAAAGAGACTCACTAATAATTTTTTATTTCTGTGTTGAGTACTTATAAAACTACTTGCAGTATAAGTTGTAGTCCTGAGAATGCACTTCTTTTTTTCTAGAGCTTTCCAAAAATGGCCGAAAGCCTTTAAACGTCAATTTTCTCAGGTCAATATCTAAAAAAGGACTGAATGAACACAAGTGAAAATTTTACAGAATGTTCTTTATACAAATAGGAATACCTCACAAAAAAATTATCACTGAGACTCAACTACATTTGGAGTAAAGAGCAGTGAATTTCAATAAAAACGCTACCCTACAACAAATTTCTTTGGCTCTCAAAAGGGCCAACATCAGAGCGAAACAGAAGGCGGAATTTCCGAAACAAACTTGGTGGCTCTCAAAAAAGCCAACACCACTACGAAAGCAAAACAGAATTTCCCATCAAACTTCTTGGCTCTCAAAAGGGCCACCTTTCAGTCAGCTCTTTGCGATTTTCCCGTAAATGCCATTTATGCTAAAACTCGCCTTGACTTCCCCGGAGCTTCATTCCAACACGTCCCCGGTCGATATTATATCTGTTTGGCGAACATGGGCATGTTCGGCCACCAAGAACACGACGATATCGGCCGGCAAGTTTCAATATTCTACTTTCCCTTTCCTCGGAAGTTGAAGCCTCATCTTCAGAGAGAGCCACTAGTTTATTTCCCCACACATTTATTTGGCCCTCACAAAAATCAAGGAGGCTACACTTGTTTTACTCATTCGTGGGCCCTTATCAGGGTCGAAATAGAAAGGCTTCATCTAAAACGATCTTCAGGCAACATTCTACCCTACATACGGTCCTTATCAGGGCCGAAACACATCCTTAACTTTTTTGATTCTTGTTATCGCCAAATTAAAGGCACACAAACTCCGTAGATTCATTACTCCCCGGTGCGACAACAAGATATTCATTCTTAATGCGGCATTGTCCAGAGAAAGTCCAGAGTGGGTTTCTCCGTACCACAGGTTTATATGGCCTAGGCCTGTGGAAGCCTCTTTTCTCTTAAAAAGTAGTCCCCCTTGAGAAGGTTGTCATTCCTTCAAGGGCTTATCACTAACATACCACCGGCGGCCACTAAAATCGTAATTTGCTTTTACAAAACACAATACTGTATAAAAAAATTAGTTTCCTTAGTGATAAAGTCATATTTTTTCCAAAAAATCTAAAAACATACGAAAAATTGCTAAGTACCTCCCCCATAACTTTGGAACCATTCACTTTAGCAAGATTGTGCACAGGACCATTTTTGTTCGCAATTTAATGTAGATTATTTTTGTACATATCACTTTTTGCGCTGAACCGCATAGTTTTCGAAATATTTAAGAACAACTTATCAAAACTACTAATTTATCAACTTCTCCTTTCCCCTCCAAACCCGACGCTCAAAATGGTGTACCTTTTTAGAAAAAAATACGTGAGCTGTATAGAACATTTTGGAACTGGAGGGAAACTTTTACTTTGGATGTTGAGGTTTGGGTCTAATTCCACCGTATTATCAGGGTCTGAGGAGGGAGATCTTTACTGTAGTTCCATTATTTTTTGTTAGTAAGCTATTTGGTATTAATTACATAAATTTGTATAATTAATGAATGTGCCTACCATACTTATTAGAGTAGGCCTACAGTAGCCTAGTTTCCATTTAATTTATTCATATTTACTTTATTGTTTATTCCGATAAATTTTACAATATAGTAATTAACAACTATAAAAAATTAAGAATCAAAACCTAATAAATCACATTTGATAAGATTGAAACTTTATTAGTGTTAAGTGTTAACATAAACTTTCACCTTATGGCTACAAACTGCCTTTAAAAAGTTTAGACTATTATTTTTAAAGGATTTTGTAATCTAAACCGGGCTTTACAGTAGTTTCCTAATGCTTTTAAACATCAATCAAGAATACGATTGATAGTGACGACCGAAGGTACTTGGTAGAATTCCATTATAATTAAAGGACAAACACAATTTTTTTGTAAGTTCTACAATTTTTTATTGAGTCTTGCCGACCAAGGTTTCGCCCGTGACGGCATTGACGAGGCAGTTTTACAGTCTGTAAAACGGGCGAAACCTTGGTCGGCAAGACTCAATAAAAAATTGTAGAACTTACAAAAAAATTGTGTGTGTCCTTTAATCAATCAAGAACATAATTTTTGAATTGATTTTTATTAAAAAACTAACTACAGTTTTGTTAAAACCTCAGGTAATATGGATGATGAACAAGCGGAATCGATCCTTGTAAAATGTGAAATCGTCGATGAGGATGAAGAAAATATTGTTGGCATGGTGGCCAGTACTGAACATGTTACAGAATGGTGAGTCTAGAATTTTAATCATAAGAGTGACATTATTTAAAATTCATTTTAGTAACTTATTTATTTAATATTTTTGTCTGGACTGTTCAAAACTTTTTTCAGATTCTCTAAACATTAAATTTAAACACTCTACTTAATTTAATAGGCTATACATGCTTAGTAGGCCAATCTACTGTATTAGGAACCTCTAAATACTGAATACAAATTTCTGAAATGAAGATAATATTACGTTTTTAACTTTATGATGGTAAACTTTTAGTAATTGTTTTAAATAATTATATCATTAATTATAACAATAATTATTAATAAACAGCATACAAGGTATGTATAGAAAGTAAGTCCCTTTGGTAGTACAACAAAATCATGTGCAGATACAGGAAAACAATTAATTGCACTAAATTCTACAACCCTTTTTAAACTATTTTCTAGATAGCTCCTGTAATTTCCCAGGCATTTGTCATAGCGAGGCACAGTTTTTGTATGCCTTCTTGATAGAAGGTTGCCGCCTGTGTTTTCATCAATGTGGTGACATGTTCTAACAGCTCATCATTGTTGTTCAAGTGTTGACCACCAAGGAAAGATTTGATATGCTAAAAGAGATGGAAGTTGGTAAAAACGGGGTTAGGGCTGTACAAATGATGGTCAAACACGCCCCAGCCGAAGTCCTTGAGTAGTTTTTTTATTACATTCACAGCGTGTGGTCGAACGTTGTCATGAAAAAAAACAACTCTTTTTGAGAGCATTCCTTTGCGCTTGTTCTGCGCGTCGCAGTTTCTTAAACGTCTCGCAGTAAACATATTTATTAATTGTTTCACCATGTGGCAAAAAATAAATCAGTAAAATGGCTTTTCTATCCCAAAACACAAGACTTTTGAGATGTAAAGATTGTCTTGGGTATTTGTGTTACTGGAGACGAAATAAGTCTCAATTCCATCAATTTAGTTTCAGGGGTATCTTAAGCAACCTAAGTTTCATCCCTCGTGACTATCTGAGACAGAAAGTTATAGCCCTCTTTTTCGTAACGTGTCAAAAACTGAACTGCACTGCCAATCCATTATTTTTTGCATTGTTCCGTATGAATTTTGGGCACCCAACGTGAGCAAAGTTATCGAAAACCCAGTTTTTCATGAATTAGTGATCGTGAAATTTGCGGAAATTCGGTAGCAAGAGCATTAATTGTAAACTTACGATTACCCTTAATCTTTCGTCAACTGCATAACCAGTTCATCAGAAACCAAAGATGGACATCCATTTCATTCTTCATCGTATCCTTCATTGAACTGTCTTACCCACCTTCTTACCATTGAACCAATCATTGCATTTTCTTCATAAATCTCACAGTTTTCTCAATAAATGTTGATTGGTTTAACGTTCTTTGCATTCAAAAAACAAATCACAGATTTAATTTCACAAGCGGCGGGATTTCCAATCAATACCGACATTGTAAAGAAGCTCTAAAAAGCTTTCACAACCAACAGCGATCTCAAAATGGCGTCATTTACTTCTCCTTGACTCGGAGTGACAGAAACAGATGTGCGGAACTGCGAACACAACGCTGCCGCGGATAAAATTGAAATGGAAACTACTTTGATGATGATTTATTTAATAAATTAATAATAAAATACTACCTTTTATGTCCATCAAGTGATCCACTTATGTGATTAAAACACACTACCGCGGTTTCAGATGATATCACTCATCCATCTTCAGGTGAAATTATCACTCCTAAGAGGTCGTCATTAACATTAAACAATTTTTAGACATATAACAGCACAAACACATAAACAACGTACACATTTAACACAATTTTAAATACCCGTCTCATGTGGTCATTACAGATGCTGAGTCAGAACTAAGGTCAAGATCCCCTTCAAACATCGATGATAATCCTCACTCCTATATAAAGTCATTGGGTACTTTCAATGCAGTGTCAAATATTAAGTTGGAATTGAACAATAACTTGTCATTTAGGACATTTTGCGGTTCCATTTTTACTGCTTGTAGATCTCAAATTCTTCAAATACACTCATGTATTTACTTTTATCACAAAATTTGAATACCTCCATGATGGTTTGTAAGTCCGTGTATTTATGATCGTAGTCAATTAGGTGTGCACCAAAATTAGATGTTATTGAAGTATGTTTAGATTTCGGCAAATGTTCCTTGAATCTCTTCCCAAATGAACGACCAGTCCGTCCTATATAATATTTAGGACAGTCGTCACAATTTAATTTGTAAACTCCAGTACACTCAGCTAAGTTTTTTTTACAAACTTTATGTTGTAATTTTGTCTGTAATTTATTGTTCGTGGAGTAAGTTAAGGTGACATTGTTTTTAGCTAATTCATTGTGCAAAGTATGATTCAAAAAATTGCCAAACTCTGTGGAGATAAACGTCTTCTTATTTGTATCCTTGTTTAACAATGCAGGCATTATTATATTGTTTTTCTTCTTATTCCTGTGTTTATGCACTATACTATCAATTATGGAACTAGTATAACCATTTGACACCGCTATATGTTTTAATATTGACACCTCATTATCAAAGTCTTCTGCAGAAAGAGGAAGTGAAGACGACCTGTTAGGAGTGATAATTTCACCTGAAGATGGATGAGTGATATCATCTGAAACCGCGGTAGTATATTTTTCTCACATAAGTGGATCACTTGACGGACATAAAAGGTAATATTTTATTATTAATTTATTATATATCAGTGATTCGGGACCTTTCCACAATGAAAATGATTTAGTTGTTTCTTTCAAATACAGTATTGAGTAATAATTTTTTTGGCTGAAATATGCTTGGACTGAAATTTATTAATTTACTTTAGATTGTTGGTTTTGGGTGTTTCAGGCGCCTTTTGGGTATTTGGGCTATTCTTAAATGTGTATTTCAGAGTGTAAATGGGATAAACATTTATAATTCAGTTTATATATATATTTAGTTTTCACAGTTTATTTTGTATATTATTTTTTATATAATAAAAATTAATGACTCTTATTTTTTGTTTGTATATAGCCTACATTTTTGTGTTACTATTTTTCATAAATATACCTACGTTTATTATCGTGTTACTCTTTTTTTAATATATTCAAGCAATAAAAAGTTTGAAGAGCACTGTGACTACAAAATTACACTGATTAGGCCTACTGAAACATCGAACTACAAAAACAATAACCCAACTACTTAGTGAAAAGTTACGCTTATTGAACTACCCTGATGTACATTTTGATGATATGGTCATCATTCTCAGATGGCTTTAATACTACTCAATGTGATGATGATGATGACTATGCCACTGAAATGTACATCAGGGTGGTTTAATAAATATAACTTTTCACTAAGTTGTTTGGTTATTGTTTTTGTAGTTCAGGGTTTCATTAACCGGTGCCGAAGCATCTAAAACAAAATGTATTTTTTAAGTTTAGGTGAAAGAGTGGATACTATGGTTCTAGCTCGTTTATTATTTCTTTTTTTATGCTTTCCTATGGTGTTTTATTAACTAATTCAACCTTATAAAGGTTACTAACTTTTGCATTTTAGTAAGCCTACGAAGTTTAACTTGGAAACTAGTTTTTGTTTTATTAACTTATGAACATCTCAACATTTTTGAAATTTCTATCAATGTGTAGTCACTTGTTTGTTACTCAGGGCAAACCCAGAGATCATTGAGACATCCTCCAACGACCTAGATGGACCTTTGAATCAGCAGGTAAGCTATTTAGTTTATAGTTGTTTAAAACTATTTTGTGTTTTACTTGCTTGCATATAGAGTAAGATTATTGCTTGCATTAAAGAGTGCATATTTTCTATCGTACTAGTCTGGATATCTTGTTATAAAAATATGTGTAAATTAAGTTCAATGATCTTGTTTGTTAATTCCTTGACCTGCAGTTTCAGCCTCCCAGGCCAATTTTTAAGGGTATAAATTATTTTTATATTCATTACTCACTGCACAAATACATAGTTTGTTAACTAACTTTATTAAAGTTCTACCATTTCCACAGTAGTGTAATGTATGTTTGTGCTTCGTGTAATGTGGATTGACACCATCAAAATACTATACTGTTGTAATATCTTTGAAAAGATTTATGTGAACAAGCCCACCCAAAATATTCCAGGCCACTGTAATTAGACACTAAGTATGTCCTCCCCAAACAATGTAACACTTGTTCCCAAACAATTGTGTACAGTATAATCTAGATTCAAATTAAAACTTAACAAAAGTCCCGAGGCACTAAACTTAAATAGCTTAATAAGTAAAATAATTACAAAAGGGAATTTTTACACAAAGTGACTCAATTTTGTACCAAATTTTTAAGAATTGTTTATATGTTCAATGTTTGAATTTGAAGTCAAAGTGTAATGTATGTGATTTCATGAATAAGAAAAAGTAAATAAAACTTCAAAATAAAATTGAGTAGTATTTTGATAAAGATAAAATAAGATGTGATGTAATAATAATAATTACACAAATATTTATTTTCATAATTTTGTAATGCAGCCACTAACATCCGATAAATTTTGATATTCCTTCAGTTCTTTTCTAATTTTGTGATCTTACTTTGTTTTTATCGATTACTAGGGTTTCATTCGCCTCAAAAATCAGTCCAAGATCTTTTAAAACACTAGACGCGATAGCAGCTGTTCCTCTGACAGATGTTCTAAATCGGTCACTTATTTATGACGGTTGAATATAACATAACCCAACTCTCATTTGAGAGTTTGACGCAACAGATGTATTTGCATCATTATTTATTATGAATTTTTCATCAAATGCCTTATTGAGATGAAAATTTGAGAGTGAAGTATCTGCAAATTGAACCACAGTGGATTCTCTAGATTGTTGTATATATTTTCTATAGTCCTTATTCATAATCCTAATTACTTTCCTATCCACGTTGCTAATGAAAATAGAGTTCCCTCGTGTGCTGACTTCACACTCACTATCTATTACGAGAAAACTAAGACTTGATTACCAGCTATCTCTGATTACGAGCAAACAAGACCTTCTAAGAGAAGGTATAAAAAAGAATTTTTGTTACTTTTGCATTTGTATTTCGTTTATAAAACATTACTTTTTTGTAAATTTTACCAAATTTTAGGCCTTATGCGTGACCTAATAACACTATTGAAATTTTAGTTTTTTGAAAGAAACATAACAAAAGAGTTAAAAGAAAACACTTCAGGGGTATTAAGACTAAAAAAAAAGTTGTTTATAAACAAAGTTGAAATTTGGCCGATTTTACATTTTTTTTTTCAAAGATTGGCGCTAATGTGCGACTTAAAGACATCATTAATTTTTTCCCAAATCAGGATGGCAAAAGGCAAATTTTTCCGCTATTAGAATCCTAAATTCAAAATATCCTTTTTTTGTCCTACCCTACTATACAGACCAGAAAATTTTTAGATTTTTATAGTTTTGAACAGATTTTTACAAGAACTATATTTCCAATAATTTAAAAATTATTGTTAACACATTTAGTTTGGTATGGTTGTAAAAAGTTTTAATATTATAATTACATAATTGTGTTCATTTTGTCAAGCCCTTTTACTTGATGTATAATATAGTAACTACGATTGTTTAATTTTTGTTTTAGGAATTAGCTAATGCCACTGCTAAAGCTGTAGCATCAGAACTTTTGGGCCTAGACAAGATTGCAGGCTTGCATAGTATTTTTGATTCTGAAGATCAGGTAAGTTTTGGATCTACAGGCTTAAAGGGATCCCACTCACCCCTTTATTTTGTTTTTGTTATATTCAGTTTCTCCCTATATTTCTTCACTTAGTATTGTATTTAATTTTTTAATTATTACAATTTGAGTTTAATTTTACGTTTGTTGTTTTGATTTTAGAAATAGTTTGTAACTCTTTTTTGCTACAATGAATTTTTTTAATTACGCCAATGTTGTCTTCTTTAGTTTTGTCATAACTAGTGTTGATGATTTTAACTTGACCTGTATTAATTTGTTGATAATTAGTTCCACTTGAATTCTTGGTATTTTTCCAACCACTTTAACGTTGTTTGGTTTATATCCCCTAACCTTTGAGGAATACATATAACCGTTTATTAATTCCCTCTTATCTCTTTTTATATTTCTTGCTTTGAGTGCGTTTTTGTATGAGCATGATTTATCCCCAAAACTAGTTTCATCCTTAATTTCCTTACCAATACATCACTTCTGGTTAATTTCCGTTATAGACTCGTCCAACCCATTAATATTTTTTACATCTCCCTGGCTTTCGGTAGAAAACATTATAACATTTCCTCGCTTATTCGAATTTTGACCGCCTATTTGTACTTCCGTTTTATTGTCATACAAATCACGTAATAAAGTGTTGTTGATGGATGTGTTTTTGTCAAATCTTATTTGAGTTTGATGATCTTTGCATTTATTCCCGAAATTATCATTCTTATTTCTTTTTGTTTTATGAAATGTTCTTTTACTATTTGTTTATTAATTATGAGTTTTATAAATCTGTTCTCCATATTTATTTTAGCCCCTCTTTCGTGTAAGATGTTCCATCCAATTATTAATTTACTTTTTATCTTTGGCAGTACCAAAACCCTTCTATTGTTTGATTTTTAATTGTTAGTAGAATTAAAGCTTGTTTATTAACTCACTGTTTTTTATTCTTAATTGCAGTAACCACTTCCACATTAGTTACTGGCAATTCTAAAATATTTTTCCCTTGTGCTTTTAAATGTATATAATTATCTTCTTTTGCAAAATACCATTGTCCGCTAGTATCTATATCAGCTTTTATTGACTCATCATAAATTTTGTAAGCTTAGAGTCTCTTATAACGAGCCCTAAAGTTGGCTGCGCCAATTTGTAAGATGCTCTGCTTACAAATAAAAAAAAAATAACAAATGTATCAACTTGATTTGATTTGATGCAGTTGGATTGCAAGACTCTACTTTTAGTTTTATTCTATCTCGGGTAGTGAATTCAATGACCTGATTGATATATGGTGAAGAGGA
>JAGFPH010000129.1:180218-230993 GCA_018207615.1 Philaenus spumarius | reverse complement strand
TTATTCTACTGAAATGTACTTTAAAATTGTCTGCCCTTTTATATTTACTAGTTAACCTTCCGTGCTCCGCTACGGGAATAATTTCAGCAATAAAAGACATAATTAACATATACTGTTTATCTTTGTATTTTATTTAGGAGCTGCTTTATTTTTGTACATTAAATACAACTGATAGTTGGCCTGTATAAATATTGATGTTAATCAAACAGATATATTAGTTAAACCAAATGAAAGTTTCATATTAATACCAGTTTCATTTGATAAATATTGTTCGAACTGTGCAATGCTGATAACCTAATAAGCTACTTATGAATAGCAGATGTTAATTGTTCATGTATTCATACATTCGTTATTTGTGATTTATCCTGTAATAAAAACAACAAAAATATCGAAAAAAGTATTATTTAATTAAGCCGATAGGATGCGTACTGCAGTAATGTAGTTTTGTTTCGTTGATTTACATTGCTACGATCATGTTTTGTTTGGGGTTTCCATCCAAAGTCACCATATAGGAACAACATATGATAGGCCAATGGGTCTAAAGATGGCTCAATTACAGAAATTTTACGAACACCATTAGATCCTGAATACACTTTCAAGTTTCTCTCCCCAGGGGGAGCACAATCTTCTGACCGGAAAATAGCAGCCACATCTGTTTGAACGGCATCATTGTAGCGTCTCCTGTCACACAGTTTGTCTTCCACTATACCTATGCATAAGAATTTCAGAGTCAGATTTACAACACATATCTGCCATAGCTCTAAATGAAGATATGAAGGGATTGATAGAATAAAGATAGTTACTTAAATCACGCATCAGCAGTTGGTCGCATTTCACAATGGATCTTTGACTTATTATGTGAGTACCGGTAACAGCTTTGTTTACGTCGTATATATAAAGTTGGGCATACTTTGGTTCATTGTTAGAGGGTATTAACGGTCCAATCCGGTGGTAAAAAAGAGTTGTGGATCTTGAAGTTATATAGACCACCAGATGTTGATTCGTCTAAGTGAGACTCAGAACTCACCATTGCAAATGCGGAGTTGTATGATCTTATATTATTAAAATAGTTTTTTGAACTTTTTTTGTTTCTTTTATAGTCGATGTAGCCCCATGATAAGACTTTTATAGTCTTTTGTAGTTCATGTTGATAAGATTTTCCATGAACTCAGAATGTTAATAAGGAGTTAATTTTACCTTCCCCTTGTGACAACATAAGGCGAATATATTTGTGTCCCTGTTAGTCTGTTCTGACTCGAAATTCGTAGATTTGCAGTAGTGACATAAATATCCAATTTAACGGCCCTTATTCAAAAGAGTCTGTGTTTTTTATAGGGACTTCCAGAGCACATTTAACACCATCGCTGCTCTTTACTTAAAAAACAAAAAACAGTAGGACGTTAAACACACAAAAAAAATCGATGGTTCTCTAAGTGTTTTTTGGATCAGGTTGTCTCTTTACGCCCAGTTAATTACTTTTTACCTTTTTTTTTTTGTACTTTTCACACCCTGGGGATTATGAGAAAGTTTTATAACGCTATAAATGACCCGAGTCAACATTGCCACTAAACATCAAGTCACACACTTCTTCGCCAGAACCGAAATCGTAAGTCACAGTTTCTCCAGCAACTTCCCTGTTGCACTCTAAATAAATAGTTAGGGTGTAGTTCACTAATACATTGTAATTCCACGTACCCAGCGTACTCGCCATATCGAGAAAATAAAGTTGATTTTATCATAGGTGATGAATCTTACTCTTGAATCTTCCCACTCATTAGCAATTTTCTGTACAACTTGCAAACGGATTTCCCTATGATTGTTCTGTTTCTGTTGGCCGTAGAGAAGGAATGATATTGATCGGAACAAACAGTTTCCGTCGGACGTCCCCTACTATGGGTATTATTTCACTTTCCATACTCAAACTTAAACTCAATTAACACCAAAACATACAAATAATGTTCAAATACATTTATAAATAATACCTTGTGGTATAAAAGTTAACAAATATACTTTTCCTTGTTCAGAATAGTGTGTTTATTAACAGGAACTCCTAGATTAATAATTAAATACTGAAAGTGAGGTTATAAAAATAATAAGAAATTTCTGACAGCTGACAAATATTAAACAGCTGACGGATAATTTATATTTACAACTGGATTTTATTATTCTTCAATAATAATTGTATTGATTCAACCTTTGAAGGGCTGTAGGTAGTAGCCCTTAGAAAAAAAATAAATTCTAAGGAAATTCAAAGGTAAAAAGAACCAGTAAGGCTCAGGTCTACGCTTAATCAAAAACCTAATCAAAAAGTTATAGAAATACAAATATAGTTGTTTCATATTTTGAAATCAGGTGTTCATATTGGTTATTTACTATCAATTACCGTATATCCTTATAAATAAAACTGAGAATCTGTGTGTGTGTGTGTGGGTCGCCGTACGGACAAATTATAGAGAGTTAAGCCATGAAATTTTCAGGAAATGTTCCTTAGGTAATGTAGTTTTGCACCTATGTCTTAGTTTTTTGTATTTCCTCTAGGGCTTTGACCCACGGGCACCCAAAAAAATGCAATGTTAATCTTATGGAGTGAAAAAGACGTAAAAATCAAAACATTTGTCTGCTATTAAACTAACACAGCTGTGGTATATACTGTTTATTTTAATTCACTGCCATCTAAATTAGACATATGGGTTAAACTGCAATCCAAATATACCATATAAAATTTTATTCGTGGAATTTATAATATCTTTGCAACTATGCATTTTATAAGATGATATTATTGATTTTAATTTAAATAGCATTTTAATGTTTGTAATACATTTTCTGATTCATTATAATAAATAAGAAGGTTTTTAAGAAAATTGTATGAAAGGTGTAGTCAGCTGATTGTTCAGTATTTGTACAGTTATTGTTTACAACTTTTAGTCAACTAAAAATTTAAGTGCACTGGCACCTAAATTAGACATATGGGTAAAACAAATTATAAATAAAACATAACATATGTTTTTAGAAGGTTCCATTGGGGGTTGGCGTGCGGAGCACGCAGGGGTCTCCCCTAGTTATCAATAAATAGGCCTACTATTAAATTATAATATGTCTTATTTATTTTTAATTAGGATGTAACATAGTGTTTTCTTTTTTTAAATTCCATAACACAATTTTGTATTGGTTTGTGTGTGTTGAAACATGTGTTGGTTCAGTCTAGGCCTAACTTAAAATATTATTTTGTACTAAGCTGGACATCCGAATCAACAGTTTTATCTGTTATTTTATTCAATTAGTTGCTATGGAAATGAATGTAAATACATTCAAGAAATAATTATTATGTTGGTTCAAAAGTCTAGGCCTAACCTAAAATTATGTTTAATTTATTTTACCTACCTTAACGGCAATTTAATTTATAGTTTTGTGTACATCTTTGCACTGTACGTTTTGAAAGAAGTTTCATTTTTCAATTGCAGTTTTTTTGTTTTTCATAATGTTGCTTATTTATTTGTATTACAGCTGTTTAGACGTTATGGGTTTAACACCCAACTTGATCCTGTGAATTTGTTAAGTTCCGACTAAATTTACAAATATTGAAATAAAAATGTTTTCATCAATATGAATTCTAGCCTATGTTACTCAGGGATAGTGTAGCTTTTTATTTAAAAAAAATTCAATTGGTTCAGTAGTTCCAGAGATTACCCCATACATAAAAAAAAATTTAAAAAAATTACCTCTTTACAATATTAGTATAGATGGTGTATGTTATTTTTACTTCAACAAATGGCTTTGGTCACAAAGTTAGAAAAATACAGATACATTTTTTCAAGTTTGAAATCAGCTGATAATGGACATATCATTGGAAACGGCTGACTATTGAACACTAACACATTATTCTATTATTTAGTTACAAAAAAGAAAAAAACTACAAACATACAGCAATTTAAAATATACAAAGTTCAAACTTATACACCAAAACATACAAATAATGTTCAAATGCATTTATAAATAATACCTTGTGGTATAAAAGTTAACAAATATACTTTTCCTTGTTCAGAATCGTGTTTTTATGAACAGGAATTTCTAAATTAATAATTATTTTATTACATACTGAAAGTGAGGTTATTAAAATAATAACAAATTTCTCACAGCTGAAAAATATTAAACAGCTGACGATTAATTTATGATTACAAATAAATTTTATTCTTCAATAAGAATTGTATTGACTCGATTTTTGAAGGACTGTAGGTCGTAGCCCTTAGAAAAGTCGTAAATTCTAAGGAAATTCGGCAAACCTACTCACTATCCTCTTTAATTTGACACATAAATATTGAAGATTGGTTCAGTAGTCACTGAGAACTCAGACTTTCAACTGTGTATTAAATATATAGATTTCCTTTACGTTAAAATGCTTCTAATTATTAAGCTCTCTTTCTAAAAAACATTTGTAATATAAATTAAGTTAAATTCAAAATAAAAATGCTCTCTTTCTAAAATTGACTTATAGTCATATTCTATATTATTTTATACTTTGGGAAGTTGGAGATCTTACAATTTGTGTTATAATTTCTGGGCATTTTGATAATATATTTTTGTGAATAATCATTTTCAGACTCTTCTATTAAACAACTGCCAATGCTACAACTCACATAATTAATTTTAATGAATTTGTATTTTTTGTTCTTGTTGATTTGTTATTTATATTTGTTGATTTATTTTATATTTTGTTATATGGCCTGGAAATTCTATGATTGTATTATATCTATGTAATGTCAACCCCTACAATCTCTTCTTTGCAAGTTATGATTCTATTTTTGTTTTGTGCTATTTCTCCCCTAATATTTCTTTTAATCCCTGTACTAATCTCTCCATTTCTTGAGCCCTATCTATTTTCTCTTGTTTTTTTTTTAATCTTGTTCCCTTTCTTTTAACCTTATGTCCTCCATCATTTTTATGTCTTTGGTGATATAAATATCTAGCTCCATTTTTCCATTCTTGGTCCCTATTTTTAACTCTCTAAGCTTCTAAATTTTCTTTACGCTTATGTTCTTCTACTTGTTTAAAATATTTCATTAGTTTCTGATTTTGGGATTCTCCTTTTTCTACAACTTTAGCTTTCTTTCCTGATTTAGGCGTAGTAGTCTGAGACATTTAGTGTATTTATATATTTGCTTTTTATTTAGTTTTACTTTATGAAATTTTTGTTATTTTAATTTATTTATTATTAGAATTGATTTTAATAAAGTTATTTAGTTTACCCTATTGACGTAACCACTGATTCAAAACTTAAAACTAACATACATTAAAGAAAATAGAATTGAAAAAGCTTTTGTTTGTGTGAAAAGCTAAATAACTAGTTTTAGTTATCTTTAAAACTTTTTATTCCAAGCCTTTATGCTTATCGGCTCTACCTTATAAACTTATAACATCAGTTAGTTGGGTCTTGATTGTTATAGACAACTTCTCCTTTACGAACTCGACAGTGGGTCAATCAGCTGGTTTTTTGTTGATAGAATTTACCCGCTTTGCTGCATTCGCTTCCTTTTAGAATACTGTATTTACAGTTTAACCCTACCGTATTCTTTATGTTAATTTTCTTACTTCTTTTAGCTGGTTACATTTTCTTAATTTATTTATACTTTATTAGCTTCACTTCACGTATTAATTTTTTTCCTTTAACTACATTTATTTCAAAAATATTTTTAAAATTAACATTTCTCAATAGGCCTACCTGTTATTTTTATTCTGATGAAATTTACACACATTGATTATTATTTTACCTTTAATACAATATTCTATTTATAATTAATACAAGTTTTATAGTGTTATAGTTATTTAGAAAATCCCCTTCAAGAATAACTTTATTTTCAATCTTTCAAATATAAACAGTCATGAAATTATTATTGTCATGAAGTTGGCAACACTGTAGTTGAAGATTGACATGATGTCAGACCACAGACAAAGCAGATTAAAACTACATGTTCTACAAGCTAGTCGTGTTTTAATTAATGTCTCCTAAAACCAATGTCACTAAACATAACATGGCGCAGTCGGTAATTGAACAAGTATACAATTTATAAAGTGTTTCTCAGCATTAGTTTTAAACTCCATAATGCCATCAGATAAAGAAGAAGTCAATAAATCGGCAAACATGATAGTACAAGCAATGCACAATGTCAAGCCGCCATCAGAGATCTCGTGGACTGGAAGCATGGGAGAAAATTGGAAATTCTTTCAGCAAAAGTTTGAAATATATTTAATAGCAAGTAAGAATAAAACTGAACCGAGTGAGTATCAAGTTGCACTACTTTTGAATATAATAGGAGACAGGGCTTTTAAAGTGTATAACAATTTTGTGTTTAGTGACGCAGAAAACAAAAATGATATTAACACGGTTATGAATAAATTCAGTGACTATTTTTTACCAGAACGTAATGTAACGTATGAAAGACATTTGTTTTTTCTAAGAGAACAAAAAGTGAATGAATCAATAGATCAATATGTTACAGACCTAAGAGACTTAAGTTCAACGTGTGAATTTTTACAATTAACTGACAGTTTAATAAAAGATAAAATAGTTTTAGGCATTCAAGATGGGTGCATAAAAGATCGTTTATTAAGAGTAAAAAATCTAGATTTAAATAAAGCCTTAGAAATATGTAGGGCTGCAGAGAGATCCAAGTCTCAACTTGAAAATATTTGTACAACAACAGACAATTTAAGTACAGAGGTACATAAACTCTATCAGCAGACAGACAAGAAAAATCAAAGGGGAACAGGAACTTTCAATAGTAATAAGCAATAAGTTATGACATCCCAATATAAAAAACATTCAAAGACTAGGTCTAAGTTTATAAGCAAGCCTACTCAAGTAACTTGCAATAAATGTGGCTACAGTCATGCTTTATTCAAATATCCAGCATATGGTAAAACTTGTATGAAGTGTAAGAAATTAAACCACTTCGCTAAACAGTGTACAAATAAAAAAAATAAGTGTCGTCTGTGAAAATAGTGAATTATTTCAAGGTGAAATAAATAGTATAACAAATGATAATTAATGGTCTGTAAATATTACTATAAATAGACATGATGTTAATTTTAAGTTAGATTCAGGAGCTCAAGTGAATATATTGAATTTGACTGTGTTGAAAAAGATAGGAGTGAATATCAATAATCTAATATCAACCACTTGTAGACTAACCTCATATACAGGTCAGAAATTAAATGTAGTAGGAAAGTGCATACTAGATTGCAAACATAATGACAAATTGTATAACATTGAATTTTATATTGTAGATTCAAACTCCACTTGTATTTTAGGATTAAAAACATGTATACAATTAGATTTAATTAGAAAGACTAATATGACATATGACTAAAACCAAATAGTGTTCCTAAAATACATGCTTGTAGAAAAGTGCCTTTAGCACTAAAGCCTAGACTTAAAGAAAAACTAAATAACTTAGAAAAATTAAAAATAGTAGAAAAAGTTAGCAAACCTACAGAGTGGGTAAACTCCTTAGTAATAGTAAACAAACCAAATGGTGAAATAAGATTATGTATGGACCCAAAAGACCTCAATGAAGTAATAATGCGACAGCATTATCAAATACCATCATTTGATGAAATATCTAGTAAATTAAGTGTTGCAAAATTGTTTAGTACATTAGATACAAAGTCAGGATTTTGGCACATGAAATTAACAGAATCAAGCAGTGATTTATGTACATTTAACACACCTTTTGGAAGGTATAGGTTCTTACGCATGCCTTATGGTTTGTGTTCAGCTACTGAAATATTTCAGCAGCGTATGAAACAAATGTTTGAAGACATTGAAGGGGTTGAAGTATATGTAGATGATTTACTGATTTGGGGTAAAACAAAAAAAGAACATGATGAAAGTCTTAAGTTAGTTTTAAAGAAATTAAGGTCTGAAAATGTAACGTTAAATAAATCCAAATATAAAATAGGTATAAGTGAACTTAACTTTGTAGGTCACAAGATAACAGAAAATGGTGTAACAATAGATGAAAATAAGATTGTAGCAATTAGTAAAATGAAACAGCCAGTAGACAGAAAAAGTCTAGAAAGATTCCTAGGATTAGTTACTTATGTTAGTAAATTTGTTCCTAACTTATCTAGTATTACAGCTCCGCTAAGTGCATTACCAAAAAAAGAAATAGAATTCTGATGGTCTTTTGAACATACCAAAGTTTTTAATCAGTTAACAAGTTCTACAATTTTTTGATACAAAAAAGCCAATAGTATTATCAGTAGATGCATCTAGC
The DNA here is from genome assembly GCA_018207615.1 of Philaenus spumarius. Classification (NCBI taxonomy): domain Eukaryota; kingdom Metazoa; phylum Arthropoda; class Insecta; order Hemiptera; family Aphrophoridae; genus Philaenus; species Philaenus spumarius. The sequence goes on along the minus strand of JAGFPH010000129.1, from coordinate 222,720 downwards.
CATTCTCTTGGTGCAACTTTACTACAAAGTAATTTACCTGTAGCATATGCATCTAAATCATTAAATAGAACACAGCAAACATATGCACAGATTGAAAAAGAAATGTTAGCTATTCTGTATGGGTGTCAAAAATTTCATCAATATGTATTTGGTGTAAATAGAGAAAATTTTAAGATAGAAACAGATCATAAGCCATTAGAAGCAATATTTTTAAAAAACATAGAGTTATGTCCTCCACGCCTACAGCGTATGATTATTCAATTAATTGCAAAAGTATGATTTTGAATTAGTTTACAAAAAAGGTAAAGAATTGTACATAGCAGATACTTTATCAAGGTTAAATAAGGAAACAAGTCAACAAGATGAAGACACAATTGTAGATAGTGATGAGCTAGAAGCACAAATGTGTTTTACAATAAATAATCTTAACATTAGTGACAAACAATTAACAAAACTTAGTGACTCGATGAACAAAGATAATGAATTACAGATACTAAAGCAATATATTGTAAATGGTTGGCCAAATCATAAAAAAGCTCTACCTCTAATTATTAGACCTTATTGGAATATAAGATCAGAATTAACAAGTAAAGAAAATTTTGTTTTTAAAGGCACTGCAGTAGTGATTCCTTGTAATATGAGACATGAAATGTTAAGTAGGCTCCATTATACTCACAGTGGAGTAATAAAAAATCAACTAAGAGCAAAAGGTATAATTTAATGGCCCAATATAAATACTCAAATTGAAAACATGGTTTCAAAGTGTGAAACTTGTATCTTTCACTCAAGAAATAACTTTAAAGAACCATTAATACCTCACAAAGTACCAAGCCTACCATGGCAAAAAGTAGGTGTAGATTTGTTTGAAAATAAAGGCAAGGATTATTTGTTAGTAATAGATTACTATTCTAAGTATCCAGAATTATGTATTTTAAATAGTACAACAAGTGAAAATGTAGTAAAACACTTAAAAGAGTTTTTCAGTCGACATGGAATACCAGAGACAATAATTTCAGATAATGGCCCATGTTTTAAGGCAGAGACTTTTCAGAAATTTGCTGAATCATGGAATTTTACTCATGTAAAAACCAGCCCACACTTTCCACAATCTAATGGTTTGGTGGAACGTGGTGTGCAAATTATGAAAAAATTGATTAAAAAAATGATATATGATAATAAAGATTTTAATATAGCTTTACTGGAGTACCGTAACACTCCTATTTCAAATAGTATTCCATCTCCAGCTGAATTGCTCTTTAATCGTAAATTAAAAGGAATTTTACCTTGTAATAAAACGTTATTAAAACCAAAAGTTCCAACCAGAATTAAACAAAAATTACTAAATAGGCAAAAAATACAAAAAACATTTTTTGACAAGAAAACCAAACCTTTAACACAACTTGTAAATAATCAACCTATTTTAGTAAAACATTACAATAAGTGGGTAAAAGCAAGAGTTATAAAACAAAATTTTAATCAACCTAGATCTTATATTGTAAACAAATGGTAAATCTTTCGTAAGAAATAGATCCCACATAAAGCCTATATTAAATAAAGGTAGGCCTACAAAAAATTATTGTAACAACTATTGATGAAGATGATACAGCATCTCAGACTGATAGTAAAAAAATTTTTGACTTACCTAGAGTATTGACGCCTTTTAAAAACAAAGTCAGTCCAAAAAAAAAAAAAAAAATAAACAAAATGAAAAGTCTATCACAAAAAATTATGTAACAGTCAGGTAGATCAATCAAACAACCAGTTAAACTTAATTTAGCCGTATACAGAAATCATAATTAACCTGTAACTAAAGTGTTAAAGATATATTATTTGAAAATTTCATTATGTTAGTTTTTAAGTTGAAATGTTAATAATAGTTTTATTATGGAAGAAGAAGGATAATCTTCCAAAGTTGTTAAAAGAAAGAAAATTTTATTATGTTAGTTTTTAAGTTGAAAGTTAGTAATCATTTTATTATGGAAGAAGAAGGATAATCTTCCAAAGTTGTTAAAAGAAAGAAAATAAATTATGTTAGTTAAAATAATAAGTAATGAGATTTGTTAATGTATAATGTATAAAAGAAACTTGTACTTTGTTATTTCGTAAAAAGAAAAATATTATTTTAAATTTGTAAGTTGATAGTTTAAAAAAAAAATATTGTAAAAAAGGGAGATGTCATGAAGTTGGCAACACTGTAGTTGAAGATTGACATGACGTCAGACCACAGACAAAGCAGATTAAAACTACATGTTCTACAAGCTAGTCGTGTTTTAATTAATGTCTCCTAAAACCAATGTCACTAAACATGACAATTATTATTATTAAATTTTGTTATTAATAATCAATTAATTACTCTTTCATATTATTGTATTTGATTCTTAGTTTTATTATTTTCCTCCATTTTTAAATTTCCCCCTTTACTCCCCCCCCCCCCCTAATTTTTATAAAAAACTTTTAACACTTTCTTATTATTTATTAAATTTTGAATATTTTAGTATTATAAAATAATAATAACATTGATTATCCTTTATTAAAATAATGCAATAGTTGCACCATACACAGGTCTGTGTCTGTCAGATCTTGTCTCAAAGCGGTTGCCTTGCTTGTCTGTTTAGGTAGGCAGCTCAATTCTGGTCATGAAAAAATGTTGAAATAATTTTTGTAAAATTGTTTGTACTTATAACAATTTCAATCCATGTAAGGCCTGCAATTTTAGGTTTTACATAGCGACAATAAAAGCTCTACCAGCCAACACAAGGAGCTACACTCCTGGTAGTGTGGGGCTTTTCCTCACTAAACCAACTGCGTTGTTCTCAGAATTCTTTCGCATGCACCCCGGAACCGTAGATAAAGCATTACTTCAGGATGCAGCTGACTAGGTCTACTTCCAATGGTTATTTTTTTCACCTTTCTGTCCCACTTAGAGATTATTTAAAATTCAACCTTTTTTTTCCTCTTTCTGCTTAATTATATTTCTGGCGAATCTGGCACCTATCTTTCAGTTTCTTCTGTTCTTTAGTATGAACTCCACCAGTTTCATGCTGCTGTCCACTCCTCCAAGTCTATTCCTTACTTCCTCCCTTTCTGGGAGCCATCTAGGGCAGCCGAACAAGGTGTGGTCCACAGTGCCAATTTCTTCATAATAGATACATACACAGGGTGTACAAAAAGTCCCACACTGGTTTAATATTTCGTATATAAAGACAATTTAAAAATAGATGCGATTAATTAACCTACTCTATATAAAAATATTATTTTATTAAGATTTAAAAAAAAAATCCGCCATCTTGAATCCGCCATTTTGAATGTAACTTTGTTTTTTTTATTTGGGAAGGTGGTCTTGTGGTACATCATTTCGATGTAGAATTTCAAAAGAAGACCAACGGTGAAATTTGCACATCCATATCTTTAACCGGTAAAAAATGGCGGCCAAAAAACAGCAAAATTATGTTTTCCCATTTTGCTGTACTATTTTTGTTTAAAATACTAATTATTATTATTTTTGGATTTAAAATTAAATAAGCTTTCAAACGATATGCCACACAACGATATTTGGTTGAACCACTCGAAATCAATTTTGAAAAATCATAATGGCTGTAACTCAAAAATTTTAAATACTCATAAATATCGTTGTGTGGCATATCGTTTGAAAGCTTACTTTATTCTAAATTCAAAAAGAATAATAATTAGTATTTAAAAAACAAATATAGTACAGCAAAATGGGGCAAAATTGAAAAACAAGAATTCGTTGTTTTTTGGCCGCCATTTTTAATCAGTTAAAGATATGGATGTGCAAATTTCACCATTGGTTTTCTCCTGAAATTCTACATCGAAATGATGTATCACATGTCCAGCACCTTCCCATTTAAAAAAACAAAGTTACATTCAAAATGGCGGATCCAATATGGCGGATAATTTTTTTGAAATCTTAATAAAATAGCATTTTTACATAGAGTAGGTTCCTCAATCTCATCTACCTTCAAACTTTCTTTATATACGAAATATTAAACCAGTGCGGGACTTTTTGTACACCCTGTATATAGGAGAGTTCCTTCCCTAAACCAGTGAAAACATTCTCCAAACTCCTTGTGTTCTGTAAATATCTTTGTTAAGTAATAACCCTGCTCACCGTGTCTCTGTCCAACCCATTTCTGTACCTCCGGGATTAACTGCCTGGTCCACCCGGTCTTTGCGGCCCATCTCCTTGCCATTGCCCCAATATGACCTTTCGCAGGTCTCTCTTGAAGACCTTAGACTCCCATCATCATCCCCTCCCTTTTTTCCACCGATAGGTCCACCGGAGGCACTACAGCTAGAACTAATGCCATATATACACTAATTTTCACCGTCCTATACACTGATAATTTTGATGAACTCCGCCTCTGGACTGAGAGTAATATTCCCCTATACTTCTTATACTTGAGTGGTCCTCGCTAAACAACTTGAGGCATGGTGTAGTGTTTCTCAGCTGTTAATAATGATAAAAGAATGACTGTCCTTTGTGTGTACTAGTGCCTGGTGAAACATGATTTCTCTGATTCCTGTTTGTATTTAGTTCAGTTTTTGACATCGTAGTTGTAGCATTCTAGTCCTGTGTACTTTGTTATTCTTATTTTGTAGGGTAGTTGGTAAGCATAGGCCTATTCCTCTAGATTTAGGTTTCTTGATTAGTTTATTGTGTGTTAGCTTTAGTTTTCTCTTGATAATACAAGAGTTGATTTATTCTCTTAAAACATTGTATAATATTTTGGTACTCATAAAATGAATATAACCTCATTTTACAGAATAATATTAGAACTGTAACCACAATATCTCTTGTAACCTATCCTAGTATCACCTCTGTATTTAATCATTTCGTAGAATATAAAATGTATAGTTTCCACTGACAATAACAATTTACAATAATTGCAGGAAGATGAACGGTCACGAAGAAGGAAGAATTTAGAAGGGAAAATCAGAAAGAGTAAGTTGGTACAGCACTTTAAAATAAACGTTAAAATAGTACCTCATTTTTACTGTAATTCTAAACTAAAAAATCTAATTTAAATTAATTGTATAAAACTGAAAAAAAACTATTTCATTTTTGCTGACGATTTTTAAATATTTGTGGAATGTTATATGAAATTGTTGAAAAAGTGTTTTGGTAGGTATTTTTAGTGCGAAGTTAACCCTTGCTGTTTTAGAAGCGTTGTTTACTACTTTTTAAGTTTTGCCGTTATAACATTTTTTATCAAATTTATTGGTTATTGCACCATATTTGGATAGCTAATTATTAATATGGCTGAAGTCTGTTTTAAGTAAGTTTTAGGGAACAAAAACTCTTTCTGTACTTATTAGTCACATTTTTCTGGAGTTTTTATTATACATGTTCTATTTTTTTAAACAGAGGAGTAAAAATATAACTTAACTTTTATTTACTCAATTATTTTTACAATTTTAAATTTTAAGGATTGTGGTGAAATAAAAATAAAAGATTTAACTCAACTTTACATTTATGAATCAGAATAATATTATGGTACATTTTTTACAAAATCCAACTCTTCTCTCTCGCTCTCTGTGGGTCTAATTGGTCATGCACGGCTTCCTCATAAAGTTCCCTGTATTCTTGTTTAACATAGTGCATGGTTCTTCTATTATCATTCATCTTTGTAAATTTACTGGAAATTTTTCAGTCGGATAAGACACTTTTTTATGGTAAATCAACAACTTCATGTGAGTTCTGCTTCAAAACAAATTGATGTTCTATCAATACAGAAATGACTGGCAGAGCTGTACACTTTCCTTTGTGTTTGGAGTCATATATAAAATGAAAGAGGGTACTTATTTTAAAGTGTATTCTTTGGTAATTTGAGGTTTAAATTGAGACAGGATTTTTTCAATAATATTTGGCTACCTTGATTTCTCAATTCCTTTAATTCCCGTTAAATTATAGCGAAATCGCTGACATACGGGAAGAATCCATGTCCTCGTATGAAGAAGAATTTTTTTTTAAACGTGTGTTGTCCATTAAAGTTAATAATAATTTTGAAATGAAATGATTTTTATTCTGCCCTCCATAGTTGTCAGAATATAGATTTAATTTATCATATTGGGAAGGAACAAATAAATCACCGCTACTTTTCGGCACTTTTGGTAACGAGAACGTAACTGTTACCGGCTTTCATATCACGATGTTATTCTTTGTTACTTTTCGATATTATTTTTGTATTGCTTTTTCACTCTATAATTTTTTTTTATGTTGTCGCTTTTCGGCAGATTAATAACTACTGTGTTTGTAAAGAAAAATGACGAAACAAATAGATTCTGTTGTCACCTATTACCGCGGTAACAGGCAACAGCAAAACGGTGATCATTGCGTTATTTTCCTTGTAACGTAACATAGCACAATTCAATCAGCTGTGATTTCAACCGTTTCTTCACCTTTGTCCTTTACTGCTTCATGCGTCGTCTTCATACCTTGCAGTACTTATGTTTCAAAGCTCTTCAGTAGACGATGAAATAAGGGCAAGATGGGAAGGTTTGTTAAGGAAAATAAGTAAATATAATGTTTCTTAAGTAGTTGGTGCTATTTTTATTGACTTATTTATGGTGTTTATTACTATCAGAGATAAAAAGCTCAGCTCGGAGTTCGAGTATTTTCACAGGCATAATAGGAAATTTAAACATACAGTTGAACATTAATCAATCTTATAAACAAAGCATTCAAACTTTAGTGTATATATATTTAGAAATTTAGATTTAAGAATTCCATTGTTTAGAATTAAGTTGTAATATTCCTCATTGCATATTTAATAACCACGATCCTTTAACCCAAGATAAAAGAGACAAGTGTCTGTAATTAAACTAATTAAAATCATTAAGTCATTTTGTAGATTATTAAATTCATTAATCATTAAATATGTGCTCTAAAGTATAATAAAATAAATTTGAAAGACAATTATAATACCAATAGCCTTTATAGAGGATCCAAAAAGTAGTTCAGCTTACATTAATTGCAGCAAAAGATTTTTTTGCAGGAATGTTTGGTATGGTTTGGGTATGCAAATCTAATTTTGCGACCTCAAAAGTGGGGGGGGGGGCAGCTTTTGGGGGGGAAAATACCTCGAAATTTTCGAACTTTTCCCAGTTTTTCGCTTATAACTCAGAAACGGTGCATATTTTGTAAACAATAGTACTTTGGTAAATTAAAGAGGACAAAATTTTGCGCCGATTAAAAAAACAAAGTGCAAAATTGGTCCAGTAGTTCGATTTTTATAGGGATCCAAAAAACAGGAAATTTTTCCGATTTGCCAAAAACTGTGTTTTACCCATTTTCAATGTGCTGTAACTATCCAACATCAAATATTATCAATACCCCCTCCTTAAAAGTTGTAGAGCATCAATCCATGAGTTCAAAAACCACCGATGTTTCTAAATTTTGCTAATTTTGAAATTTTGTCAACTCATAAAGTAAAATTGGGAAAAATCTTAAATACACACTATAGGGGTTTTCGCTCTTTTTCGGTGTCAATGAGTCCGGGAATCAATTCTGAGGCTTAGGTATGTCATCTGAAAATTGTTTTAACACTTTCGCTAGCACCAATTGTAACATTTTTTAGTACGCATAGACTAGCGTCGAATATATGAGACAACAATTATTATTTTAACTTTGAACAACTTACCCACATAGCGTACCGTAATCTTACTGTCATAACTAAGGTATATTAACTTTATAAAAAAAATGTAATGTTTAAAAAACAAATCTGATAGCTGTACTCCTGCAGGTTAGCTGTGGTTTTAACAGAAATTGCTAGAACTATATTCAAAGTGGCATACCTGTAAAAAAAAACAAATTTGAGAAATTTTATTAGTTCTTTTAACATTTAGCTGTATTTGGTTAGCGGCCCACTGAATACGTGTTCAAGTCTTTTTAGTGCCCAGTAACAATGTCCCAAGTTTTGTAGCTCCATAATAATGGTTTCAAAATAATTATTCCGTCCCAGGTCTTTATACTCACCATGTATAATATAAAATGTTTATGTTAGACCCAGAGATAAGCCAACGATTTTCAGCTTCTTTTCTGTTAAAATTTTTGTTGTTTTTAAGTATGTGTAGATAATATTCTTAAGAATTTTTTTTTTATAATCATAGGCTTTCTACTATTTTTGAAGCATGTTCAACTTACATTCAAGAGAGAATAAAGTATAATGTCTCATAATCTACAGAACTGATTCAATGATTATTATATTGTGACTATCACTAAACAGTTAAAATGCCAACATTAATTAGGTCCTGATTGAACAACTGGTAATGGTTTAATATGTCATAAATAGTAAATTAATGTAAACCTTTTCACAATTTTTGTTTGATAATGAGTTGTTTTTCGATAGTTTTTTAACCAACCGCATACAACTTCTAGGAATAAAAACTAAAACTGAAAATAATGGCTGATACACAGTCCACAGAATATAAACTCAGAATTATTTAATAAACTAGTGGAGACAACTGCGTGCTCCGCACGCCAACCCCGTTGAAACCTTCTATACACATAATTGTTTTTTTTTTATAATAAAGGCGTAGGATTAATAATAACCCTAAAATTTTTAATCAGCTGTTAATTGAAATATTAAGGCATTCAGCTGATTACTGTATCAACAATAAAAATATTTGTTCATTATTTACTATGGCGTTTCCCATTGCCGTAAAATATTTAGTATATTTTTGTTTGTTTTTATCTTCAATGGATACTGCTGTTTACAAAAAGTATACAAAAACACGCTTGTATTCAAATGAAAGTTTGTGTCAAAATTTCAAAGCAATCGGTGAAAAACTTTCGGAGATTATTGATTTTGAACAAACGCACATTTACATTTTTATTTATATAGATTATAATAATACAAAGTGAGTGCAGTGTACATACATAAAACAAAACAATCTATGATTTACACAGCAAAAGAGTAAAGTTATTTAAATAATATTACAAAAAGTTATATTTAATTAAATTGTAGCACTAGTTTGTCGTTCTACAAAAACACAATTGCAGTGCTTATTCTTTATGATATTTGCCTTTGCTTTTGTCACTTGTAGGAGCTTTTTGACGTTACTTGGATTTTTTAATATATCATTACACTTTTATTTTTTACTTAAAGGGTGCTTCACAAATTCTCACACTAGGGCTCAAAATTTTTAGATCCAGCCCTGCCCTCGTGGACCTAAAATTTGATGATAATCTTTATTGGTTAATGTAACTAATTTAAGGCCTTAAATTACAGATTGTTCAGATTAACAACTTTTCGACAAGTTCAATCGTTACATAAAATGTTTTACTTAAAATACAGCGTAGATAAGTTATTTGAATTTTAAAATCAATCTGGTTTTGTTGACAGAGCGTGGGAGGAAATCAAAACACGAGAAAGAAGAACTTGCGGCAGGGAAGGACTGGGTTCCGGATGTTACGCACACTGTAAGAAGAAAAAGAGTTAAAAAAGAAAATGAAGTAAAACAGTATAGCTGTAATCTTTGTGATTTTACTTCAGCATATGCACGAAATCTCAAGCAGCACAACCGCACACACACGGGGGAGAAGCCGTTTCCTTGTACAGTTTGTGCGAAAAGGTTTTCTGAATCGGGTAATTTAAAAAAACACATGAGGATTCATACAGGCGAAAGACCGTTTGTATGTACAGTGTGTAACAAAGGTCATACGCAGTTTGTACATCTCAAAGACCATATGCGCATACATACAGGGGAAAAGCCGTTCCATTGCAAAGAGTGCGGATACGCTTGCGCGAAACCAAAAGCTTTTAGGGAGCACATCTGTAGTCATAAAAGGGAACGTAGATCGACAACTTGTAAAGTTTGTGGAGTTGTATTTCTGAATAGGGTTGACTTAAAAGCTCATATGAATGTTCATCCGCAAGAAAAGCCGTTTATTTGTAAAACGTGCGGATACACTACCAAGAAAGCCGCTCATTTGAAAACACACGTGCTAATTCATTCAGGGGAGAAACCTTACAATTGTTTCATCTGTGGGTATAATGCTACTCAGTCCGGACATTTAAAGGCACACATGCGCACGCATACAGGAGAAAAACCATACAAGTGCTCTATATGTGGTTATACTTGCAAACAATCAGGTCACTTAAACTTGCACATGTCCACTCATGCTGGCGAAAAGCCTTATATTTGTAATTTATGTGACTTTAAGGGTACAAAATACGGTTTCCTAAAACAGCATCTTAGAACGCATGGTAAAGAAGGCAAGTTGGATTGTGATTTTTGCGAGTTTACGTCGACAGACGCCGAAAGTTTTAACGATCACATGTTGATTCATAATGACAAAACATTAAGGAACTGTAACTCTTGCGGTTGTACGTGTGCTAAACCTAAACGTCGGAAGAAAGTGATGCCAAAACGACGGAAGAAACAACCTCAACCTGTGGACAAAAGTTGTAAAGATTGCGGTTGTGTTTGTTTGAAAATGAAAAGTTCGAGAACTGAAAACGGGCACGTGGTTTTTGTTCAAGAATCAGTTATGGACATTCCGTATATAAAAACTGAAGTGGAAGAAGAAGTAGACGATCATGAAGAAAAGATGTACGAAGAGTCGGAGATGATTAGTGAAAATGAAGATATTGAGGTAGATGTTGAGGAAACGGAAATGTTGGAGGAGAAAGACATAGAAGGCAGTGAAACATTAATCATAATAGAAGAAAAAGTACTTATAGAAGAACCAAAGAAAGAAAATGAAATTAGCGAAAGTAAAAAAGAAACAGAACCAAATACAGTTGAAATAGAACCAAAAATAGAGATAATTGTTCCTGAAGACTCTAAGAGTGTTAGCAAAATAAAAGATGTTTCCTTAGTATGTAGGGGAGAAACAATAGACTGTACTGAAAATACTAAAGTTAAAACAAATTTATAATTAGACTGAAAACTTAAGATAAATTTAAAGGCCAGTTAGATTTTTAGGTAATTAATTGATCTCCAAAATAAAACAATTTTAATTATTGTTTCAGTGTTTAAATGTACATAAATTATAAATGGTGCCATGATTAATATGTTTAAAAACTATAAAAAAACTATTAGTTGAGCTATTATAGGCTAACTGATATTTAATATAAAATTTGACCAATTGAACTAAAACGAAGATGGTCTTAATTACTTTGAAAATAAAAACAAAATCATTCATGATTTGCAAGTTAGTATTTACAAACATTTTAAGAATCATAAAGTACTTGTGCTCATAGAAGAAAGACGGACTAAATCAGATAAATTGTTCTCAGGAGTTATACTTAGTGTTTTAGTCTTATAGTTTCACTTGAATTGTGTGTTAAGTGTAAATATTCGGCCTGGTTTCCTAAAAGCTGGTAATGAAACTGTAGCTTCAAAAAGTTACAGTATTCAACTGTCAGTAATTGGTTAGCATATTGAGAATAACATGTGCGGCAAACCACAAATCCATCCATAGGCAATATAAAGACACAACAGAACATTTGTAGTTGTTTTACTTTATAATAGTACTAAAATCATTATTAGTTTTAATTTACTTTATTCAAATTCGTTTTAGTTAGGTGTATGTATGTATAAGTTTTAAATGAACCACCTTATAAGGTTAGCCTTTTCCATTACATAAAAATTTGAAGTTTGTATATAATTTACTTAAGGAATATAATAAGACTGGTCAAGTAAAGGAAACTGATTTTTTACGTAGAAAAGAAAACATCAAATACCGTTTATCTTTGTTCATTAACAAAAACAAAATATATAAGGTTAGCCAAAAAAACAGAGAACACATCAATGAAGGAAGTTAGGTTACTCCTTATCTATGCTAGATTCTGATTTGGGTTTACCATTCATTTCAAGTAAGTTAAAAATGTATTGATGTTATTAAGAGGATAAGGTTTGTTTTTTAAGAAACCAGACCTTATTTTACACAAAACAAATTATTGAAAATATAGGTTTTGTCATTACTTTATTTAAAATGAAATTATTTTTAACCTCTAAAATTATTGAAAACATACACTTTTATAAAATTAAGGTTAGATGACAAACTATAAAATGTAACCTATATAATCTTTTCAATATAAACTATTTATTAATGTTAAATATTAACTACAAAATAGTTTTAATAAATTAGATCACTTTTTAACTGACATTTTCACTTTTATATATAAATCAAATTTATGAGAAACTTAGTTTGATATAACTTATTTAGTGATTAAAGGTGTATTTTAACAAAAATTGGCTGAAGACTTTGTTTATTTGAAGCAAATATTTTTATCTGTTTCATATGTGTAATTAAAATATTGATTGATGTAAAATTGTAAAATTTATTAGTTCAGAAAGCACAAATATTTGTTCTTTTTAATAACATTAATATATTGTTTATATCTTCACCCATCATGAACTGAAGTTTCATTCAAATCTGAAACATTGACAGTGTTTTAAAGTATGGAATGTAGGGTTAACTTGTTTGTTTTTCCCGCTTGTCTGTTTTGTTATGTTGCTTGAGATTTTGCGCACATGCTGAAGTAATTTACAAAGTTACAGTGTGCCCTATCCCCTATTGTAGCGACGCCGTATCATCGTACAACTCTGATCATCTCAGCAAAACTAGAATACTTTTAACAAAGCAAAGATATTGAAAAGATTTGAAGATATTGTGGTAATGTATGGTATGATTTGTTTGAGATCAATGTTATTTATAGTTTGTAAATCTAACCGAAATTTATTTTCAATTGTTACTACAAAAACTAATCATAATATGTGAAAACAAATTTAGAAGAACATAATTGTCGTAAATAAACTTTTTTGATAAAGTGAAAAAAATATTATTTTAGTAGTTTTTTCATATATGTTGTACATTTAGGATATTTTGTATATGTAGGGTATATGTTTTTTCTTTTCTTAATGGTTTATTTAAGAAACAATAAAAAAAAATATTTTCATGTAATTTTTATTGAATAGTTTGTAGAGATGATAAGAACTCTGTAATGAAGACAACTGTAAAGTATAATGTTTTTGACCGTTAATTAAGAAAGGACTGTACCAGCAAAATTATGAAATTCTGTTATCTTATTCAAAAGTTGGGCACAAGTAAAAGTTAAATACAGTAGACTCGATTATTAGCACAAGTAAAAAATAATTTGATCATGCAACTAAACCGCTGACGTTAGAGCGAATTTCCAAAATTATGTTTATATGTTTTAGAGTTTCAACCAAATATTTGGGAAATTGGTCTACCCACGAAGGCACTCAATAGCTGCCTGCGTGAATGAAATGTATAAGTAGAATTTGTTTACACCTCACCCTCCAGCCCCAGCTCATGCACTGCTTCCTTTTGCTTTGCGAGATTGCACCTTGACCTTGCGGCCTTGGATTAGAAGCTGCCCCACAGTAAATTTTCCCATTTGGATTTGAACCGGGTATTTGACTTTTTATCAATTTTGGGGCGCCAGACGGGCTATAAAGTCAGGTAAAAAAAACAAAATGTGCAGAATGATCTGTATTTATTTATTCTTTTCACATAAAAACTCAAAAACATTTTGCTCTAGTACAAAAAATCTAAAAAAATGTGCTTCCAGTTGTTGGATTTGGAAGCAACATATATGTGCTTCCAAGCAACTTGGAAAACCAATATGTGGACCAAATCGGATGTAAAATTGCGGTCGTTAGAACGTGAATACATAAATCTATAAAATTTTTAATGACACCCCAAAACCATGAGCGGTGCTCATTGACCACTCCCGACCTCAGGTCTCACCATAATTTTGTCACTGCAATAGCTCTTCTATCCTATGAAAATTTGCTAATAACTTTACCTCTCTCTAAGTTCATAGAATCTTTCCATCTTACTTCTACATGGAACAAAAGCTGGTTTTACTCAGTATTAATAGCAATACACAACCAAATTAAATTATCTTCATTTCAAAGTTTTACTTTTAATAAAATTTACCATTTTTACAACAGTTTGCAACATCTCATTGTTCTCAGGCACCAACGACTTAGCAACGAGAACTTCTCTGTCAAAAAAGCAATGAATGAAAATAATATCTGGGTTTTCTTTCTTAAATAGGGCCAAAAAAACTTGTCTAATGACCTACTATTGAAAAACACCCATTTGTACAAACACTCAAAGAAGATTGTCATAACTAAGTATGGAAACGATATATCGATATATTGCTCTCGGTATATGAATAAATTTGTATCGGTACTATGGATCCTAATATATATCGATATATATTTGCCAAAATAATAAGTATTTTATTATATTTTCAAAATATGTGTCTTTGTGTAGTATAAATTAAATTATGTCGTATTTTCATACAAATGCAACATGTTTCAGCAGTGTATGTATATTAAATATTTATTATGAGGGACCTAGTTTTGAATATTATTTGATCCTAACATTTAAAAGTACCTACTTCGTAATACAAAATTATTAAAGGAATATGTTTTCCGCTTCGTGTGATAGCCGAATTGTAGTAACATGTTGAAGGCTGTTTGCCGAAATGTTGCAGTCCATCACGGCAGACACACGCTTGTTGCAGTCATTGCTTGATTTAAAATATTTTCTAACCACCTACTGCAGAAAATATGTCAGTCAACGATAGTAGAAGCAAATAAAATAAGAATATGTGATACGTACCTTATTATATTTATATAACATTAGCAATCAAATTTATATTTAACCTTTACTGGAAATGAATTATCCCGTTCTTAAAACTTAAAAACATTTTTTTTATTAAAACACTAAGTAATTTGTGAAAAATGGTAGATTTTAGTTGTAAATGTATACAATTTAGATCGCTTTATTGAACACCGAAATATGGATTTTTATATTGTTTTTGTTTTTGCCTTATGGATTTATATATATATATATATGTAAAAGTAATTACCTTTCTTTTATAATTTCCGCTCACAGTCCTTTTCTTTATTAATTTACTTGGTGACGATCATTTCGCCTTTCAAATCAGGCATTTTTGAACCATAAACTTTTAGACATTTATTTAAATGCGCGTCAGTTATTATTAAAAATAACGAACACTAAACACACAAACATATAATACAACACTTACAACACATATAACTACACTTAAAACATCGCATTCTGTCACTATTTTGTTAGAACATTACGTAACGTGGTGTTCACTCGGTCATTTCTTAATCTGTACTCAACATTATAAATTATAAAAGAAAGGTAATTACTTTTTCATATATATGGATTTTTAAATCTGATTATTTTGAAATATCGATACATTAAATTGTGATACATCGAAAACACGATATATCGATATATCAAACAAATTTGCCATGCCTAGCTATGACTAACTTTCAGAGGTAAAATAATTGTTAACCAAATTTTAATTGTCTTGTATTTTTATAGATTTAGGAAAGTCTTTTCAAAATGAAAATTGTTCTATCACATCACTTTTCCAAATAAATTTTACAACCTGGGGTATCCCGGTTAATTTCTGTAGTAGACTCTTTCAGTCGAAGAGCAAGAAAGTTATCTGAGTTAATTTTTTCATTTACCTAGGATTCTACATCTTTAGACATGTCCTCGATATGCCGACTTACAGTGTTATTAGATAACGTATTTTTTCTTACCTTTTTTTTCAAAATCTTCGTCAAACATAATTTTAACAATTTCACAGCATGGTGGTAAAATGGTCGACTCGTCTGTCATATATTATGGGATTTCATTTTTTCCCATCAGTTCTGCCATAACTTTGCTGGCTTCCTAACTTTATCCGACACAATTGATTGTTTTGTAAACGTTGAAGCCTGGGTGGATTGATTCGACAACAGCTTCTTAAAATAATCAAGAGGCTTTTCGCGCAAAAGCATGTTTTGTTTGTAGGTGTCTTTTCAACTTACTTGGTACTACCTTTGTTGGACTTGTTCATCTCAAATAAGGCATTGAGATATGGGTATTTTTCACCAGTTAACATGAAACACACTCATCTCCACACTAGAGAGCACATGAACTGGACCAGGCAATTCTTTAACATTAACACTATGAACACTTGTATTCAGGCCAGTCAATTGTCATTTAGTTTAATTAAAAAGCGATTCATTTTACAATTCCTTTGAACTTTTATTTAAATATAAACACTAGCTTTAACACGAATAAAAACAGTAGACGCTGAGACTTCTGCTGGTAATATTATATTGAATGATTAGAAATGACAGAACAATACAGTGTGCTACATGGGAGTAGATACTGACAGCCCATCGTTGTTTGCTAACTGTACCTAACAACGTGGGAGTGCCTAGAGAGATATACAACTTTTGATCATTGTTAACCAGGTTTTTCATGAAATTTTTCAGCACACGTGTGCTGCAGCATACTGGTTGGGAAACTCTGTCTAGTTTCATAATGTATGTCTGTCATAATTCCAGTTCACAACTCTTTGCGATGTAATTTTACATTTAGGTATTTCTAACTAACCCAAATTCTATTTTTATTTTTTCCAATTATTCTAAGATCTCCCAAAGGTTTAGAAAATTAATGCACTTGTTACTTACAATTAAAATGCATGTAAAAATAAAAGGTTTTGGAAGTATACTATAACAACAATTTTATAATTTAATCTCAGTTTGTTTTAAACAGTTTATTACTTACTAATACGTCAATAAAATTATGTTTTTTTTATAATTTCTCGCTCTAGAACAAAAACAATTGATTCTGATTTTCTAAGCAACGATTTTAATGAAATTAACTTTAAATTTTACTGTTAAGAAATAAATGTACTGCATTTGATTTATAGCCCAGGCAGCAGGGAGTTAAACATAAAGTTACCCGGATAAAAATGCGGGAGAAATGAAACTTGGTAATATAGCACATTTTGACATCCTTAAAAAGCATACTAAATTTCCTTTTAAATAACTTCAGTTTGGTGCGTCCTAGAAATAAAAGTTTCGTATAAAAATTATAGAGAATTTAATTCTCTAAAACTTTTGTTTAAAAAATGTTTTGTCAAATGAACAGTTTTTGAGTGAAGTGCCATCTTGTGTTGTGTATTTATAAATGTGCTATATCACCTGAAATTGATGAAACATTTATTATAATTTTTGTTATATTGTTGAACTATTATTGCTATTATTTGTTTTGTAATAATAATAGTAATATTATTATTATTTTTCATTGTACTAGCTTCCACAATACTAGTGAGGTAAAGTTAATGGGGCATTTTTTTTTACTTTGTTTTCTATTTACAGGTTGTTCCACGAAGAGGTTTATACTTTTGATTTTGTATAGATTGCCCATTAATGCATTGATCTTTTTGAAACTATACATCCCACTATAGAGGCTTTAAACATGTTCTGTGAAAATTTTAGCAGTCCAACACTTGCGGAAACAAAATGGTGGAATAATGAAAAATTTATTAATTCTCTCAATCCAAAAATAACTTTCTTGAGTTGGTACCAGATTTTTTTTCAAAAGTCACCTAGTCCATAATTTACAGCGGATGATCCGGACAGAAGAGTTGAATTTTGTTCCCGTATTATTGAGAATCATGAGTTAGATCCTGATTGGTATGCTCGAATTGTTTTCTCAGACGAGTCCACTTTCTACCGTAATGGTGTAGTGAATAGGCATAATTATAATTATTATAACACCAACAATCCCCATATTCTTGAAGAGAATCTACTCAAATCAAAAGGCATTACAGTTTGGGCGGCTGTGATTGTAAACGGGGTGTTATCTTACGACATTTCGGACAGAACAATGTCTGGAATTAGGTATGCTCAAGTTTTAAATCAACATGTCTTGTCTCATTTTATGGCTCCAGAAATGAACCAAGCAATATTTTAAAACAAGATGGTGCTTCACCTCATTTCATAAATCCTGTCGAGGACTTACTAAATGGTAACCTTAATGGGCGTTGGATTGGTCGTGGAAGTATTCCCACAGCTTCAACAATGATGAGGGTTTAAAACACGCAATTGAAGAGGAACTTCTATGGATACCGCAGGATTTCTTTTTAAAGGCTTACGAATCATTTGTTGAGCGCTGTTACCAGTGTCGCTGTGGATGGATTACAGTTTGAGTAATTTTAGACTTTGGTTTTAAGTTTTCCACTATGTTATATCCTAGTTTTCTAATCAAAATGCCTTAAATCATTAGAATGTGACAATAAAAATATTTTACAAAATCTACAGTAATTTAATAATTTAATTTTTGTTACAAAATCAGTAAGGTATAATTTAAATAGGCCTACCTATTAACAGTGGAAGAAAATTAATAAATATTTCATAACTCCACCATTTTGTTTCTACAAGTGTTGTACTGCTAAAAATTTCACAGAACTTTTTTAAAGCCTCTATTGTGGGGTGTGTAAAGTTTCAAAAAGATCGATGCATTAATGGGCAATCTATACAAAATCAAACGTTTAAACCTCTTCGTGGGACACCCTATTAACTTTACCTCACGGGTGGTGTGGAAGCTAGTACAATGAAAATTAATAATTATTATTACTATTATTATTACAAAACAAATAATAGCAATAATAATTCATAATACAATACAAATTATAATAAATAATTCATCAATTTCAGGTGATAATTCATGCAGTTTTTATAAAAACACAAGATGGCACTTAACTCAAAAACTGTTCATTTCTCAGACAAATTTTTGAAACAAAAGTTTTAGAGAATTAAATTCTCTATAATTCTTATGCGCAACTTTTTTTCTAGTACTTATTTTCTAGGACGCACCCAACTGAAGTTATTTGGAAAAAAAACGGAATGTGGCCACCATTTTCTAAGATGGAGGCGTAAGCTCAAAGTGGTGGGGGTCGCAAAATTAGTATGTTTTTTATGATGTAAAAATGTACTATATTACCAAGTTTCATATCTCCCGCATTTTTTTCTAGGTAAAAGTACCTGTTGCCTGGGCTATTTAATAATTTATCAATTGTGAATTTTTATTTAAGGAAATGAAAGGGAATTTCTTTGTACAATGCTCTAAAGTATAAAAGATGTAGGAAGAAAGAGAGTTGATGATATGTAAACGTGTATGATTTTAAAAAGAACACTGTTTTAAATAGTTTTCTCTGTTTTTTAATCGTCCGTTGAACTCTCCCTGCCATGATTTTTGCCATGAACTGGATAGTGATCAGCTGTTTCTTACTAATAGCATTGAATGTTGACAGTTACTTTCAAAATAGTTCCATATTGTTTAGATATCACTGATCTATTGGCATAATTATATTTTCAATTGTTAAAACTAAAACAACCACAGAAACTTATTTCAGTGCGTACCTGGCAGGTACTTCAATCCTTTTGCCAGTTTTGATTTTTTCGTCACCTCGAAGGTTCAAATCCATCTATTGATGTTAGCATTTCGCCTGCAGTATTCTACTCGCCATCCTTCAATTAGTTCTTTGACTTAAAAGGGTATAATGTTAGGACATTAAGCAATAAAAAAAGCTTAATAACAAAATCAAATTTATTTGAGATAAGTTTGTTATTATGAAGTTAATTATTTATAGTGTTTTACTACACAAGTTTATTATTATCGATTAGAATAATTGTTATAAGAGTATTAATTACTTTGTCTTAAAGTCAACATCAATTCTTTATCAAATAAAGTTTTGATAAATAATGTAATTAAATTACATTTAAACATATGAATTAAAAAATTTTACAAATTGTCTAATCTTTATTTGAAATTGTTTAATTTGTGGGTACTAGTTATGGGTGACCATAAAACGATAATATACTACACACTTAAAAAGAACTGTTGCTGATAAAATATTATATAGAAATATTAAAAGAAAACAAACCTGAAAATACTACTTAATGTAAAGGCCTTTTAACTTATGAGTCTTAAATCAATCTTTAAATCATTGTCAAATGTGAAAGTCTACAAGTAATTGATAGTTGCACAAATTAAATGGTTTGTTGCTACATTGGTTTACTTAATAAAAATAATTTTATAAATTGTTTCGCTTTATTTGATTTATTAATTTGAATCATATATGAAACTATATAAATTTATAACTTTATATAAACTTTATATTAAATACATACACTTGAAGAATCTTTAATGTAAATTTAAAAGTCGTAATTTACATTTTTACTGTCAATGAAGTATATAGTTTCAGATTATGTAATAACAAATCTCACGTTTCTATGCTCACCTGAAAATAACTGATACCAATATTTATGTTTATCAATAGTACAATAAGTTCTCGATTATAAGAACTATTTTAAAGCAGTTTGGTTATGGACAATCAAGGATGTTAAAATATCCAGCCTATAATAAAAATGTATTATAGGCATAAAAATAAATGCAGTGTTCCTATAGGCAGTGTGGAATGCATACAAATGGAAAAGTTTTTTTTAATGCAAATACTAGTGTGTAAGTAAATATTGATAATTTTATAGTAAATAAAGTATACACCCAATCAATAATCTGAAAAATGTTACTGATTTCTTCTAACAAAACCATAAAATTACAGTTTAAAGAAAAAAGAAAAATAAACTGCAATAATTCTGGGTTGCTGTATTTTTAGGGAATTGATATAGATTACTAAATGTTATGTATTGTTTTTAGTACATAAATAATGGCAAATATCCCACTAATTAACACACACAAAAATTGCAATAAGTTATAAATTCGTTCTTATGGGTGTTTTGCAATAAATATTTATGAGTAAATAATCCTCTTAAAAAATAGAGAAACTTGATTACTCATTTTTAGTATGTTAAATAAGAATGTTCTATACTCATTTAAATTTATTTTGCTTCTGGAACAATATTTGTTGAGTTCTGTACTGTGACACTCAAATCCTGACTCGGCCATTAGATTGCCAACTGGCTAATGAATGGATGAATTATCAAGCCAAAGGTTTATTTTTGTTTTGGTTTGATTTACTTAGTATGAATTGCTGAACCTTTTCACAAAATTGCTTTGTTTAAATTAGTACATACAATATTTACAGTATTATGGCAGTACAGTAGGAGTGTGTGAGATTGAATTTTTGAATTCGGGACGAGAATGGGATGTTGTTTAGTAAAAATTATCAAGATCGAGAAAAAGACTAGAGCTGAGGTTTAGGAACAGCGAGAAACAAGAATTTATTAAATACAATTTATCGAGATAAAAAATGAGACTAGTGTTTTTGGAACAAGAATGAATCAAAATTTGAAATCTTGAGTTGAGAATGAGAAAATCAAATAGATTTTTACACCATTGAAAGAAAAGTAATGTATAAGGGGTATAAGTAAGTAAGTTAACCTTCATTCGATTTACTATTGCTACTACTAAGTTTATGAAAGATATTGCAAATATAACATATGTCATAAATATGTACTTTAACATAACATAATATGACTATTGATTAATAACCCTTTACACTATATGTGTAACATATTACTTTTAATATAACTAGTGGACCGGGCAATGCTTCGCTATTGCTTGATTTACCTAACCTAAAATTATATTCAGTTTTTGATCCAAATCAGTTGTTGATCAAAATCAGCTGTTTTAAGCTTTTCATACGAACAGCTGTTTTTTGTGCCCCTGATAAAATCAAAAGAAATCTTTCTTCTTCTTCCTTAAGATTGACCTTCCATAAGATTAACATGGCAACTTTGAGGGCCACTGGGGCGAAGACCTTAACATACATTGAGCTCATTTTAAGGGAAGCACAACTTCAGAGTGAGCTCTGTAAAATGACACCAAAAACATCAAAATCGGTTAAAAACTCTAGGAGGAGTTCTACTCACAAAATAACCCCTAGCAAATTAATTATGAATAGAAGATAATATTATTTATGTTGTTAAATAATTCATTGGCATTATTTATTTGACTAAAAACCCAAGGTTATATAAATCTCAATCTTTACTATGCTACATTATTATTTCTTGTCACTCTGAAGTAATTTAAATAAGATATTGCGATATCCTAATCACTTCCCTGTTAAGTTGTTTGGAAAACTTCTGTTTGTCTTCTTTTTATTCGAATGTAACACTTTAAGTTCTATAAAAAGTCTAAAAATAAAACTCAAAATTTTAAAAACAGATCGAGAAATTTATTACTGAATTGAGAAAAGTACAACCGAGAAATAAATTTTATTCTTGACAGCAAGAGCACAACGATTTAAGTTATATCTTGTTAGTGCTCTAGTGTTTCGAGATCTTGCACACCCCTACAGTACAGTGTTTTATACTGTACGCATGTATTGCCTATGTTGGCATACAATATCTATCATGTTGTAATATTAATAAACTGCTAAATTGCAGTTTTCATAATCCATGGTTTTGATAATCAAGAGTTTATTGTATTGTATTTGTTTATATCATCCTAAATTAATATATACATCTGTTATGTACATATGAAATATATTATTATGTTTAATTACCAATTATTGTATTATATTACAAACTAAGTTTAATCACATTGTTTTATTATAACGTTTAAAAATTGTCAAATAAGAACTTTAAAGTATTCTAATATAAATTTGTTTAATTATTTCAACCTCACGTTTCAAGAGTTTAAAATTTGTTTATTTTAATACTATAGCATAATGTCATGTGTGGAATCTTTACAAGCTGCTGGTTTAGTATTCATGCCTAATCGCTTCTACTAAATAATGCAGCAATGGCTTGAAAATATTTAATTCTTTATTACAAAGTAATCCTATTTCTCTTGTTGTGGTTTTCAACCTTTTCAAAACAACAAACAGCAAAAAAAGTTATCATTGAAGTGTGATTGTAAAGTATACAAATCATAAAAAAACACGGAACAATAACTACAATAACGTTTGCGAAAATTACTATACATATTTCACTTCTTCTAAATAAATTTTGTATGCGTAGAAGACCAGAATTTTGTAATCAGTCGTCGAAATCCAGTTAATTTTTTGTTGTTGTAATTTAGCATGACTGATGACTCTTGCATTGAGTTGATATTCAAAATCATCAGTCATATTATTGTGATACAACTTCAGTGTACATGAAATTCATTGTCGTGACAGCTGACTTAATTTTCATAACTTGAATTATCATGGAACTAAAAACAAACCTCTAATAGCCATGCAGTCATTATGGCTTATTCTTGTTCTTATTGTCACAAGAAACTGGATTATAGATAACAAATGTTCAGTTCAACTCACCTTTTTGTCGCGTACCTCACCCTGCCTACCCATCACGAGTGCCTCCTTGCTCTCTCCCAACCTTCCCCATCCATCTCGATCGCGCGCTCATATTTCTAATTGTGCAAATATAACATAAACAGTACGGTAGTGTTTTTTTATTTGCTTATTGTGTGTTTATGTTTGATTATAATATATGTTTTTTTTTTTTTTTTTGATATAGGAGTGATAAGCCTCCTCACCACTGCGACCCATAAGATCTATTGTGGTATACATTGAAATATACATTAAATCTTTCATATCAATATTTTATTCAAAATATTAAAATTTATAAACTACACATTATGGTGCTCTTTCGTAAAGAATAGTAAAATGTCTTAGTAATAACAATAATAATTGAAAGAAATTATACAAAGAAATAAAGCAGCAATTGATTACAATAATGGAATTATTTATTGATATTCATATAAAATTTTGTATGAATAAACTTTATAAAAAGAAATAAATCCTTTTCTTGATTTATATAAATCTTATTTGATGAAACTATTAATGTAGCAAAGAGATTAAATTGGTACACATAACATATTATAAATCCAAATAATAATTAGGGCTATTTATGGCTCCTTAGAATGTCTTTCATTTAAGAAATGTCTATTTCTTCTATTATCAGAACTGTTTGATGTAATTATTAATTATAAAAGAAAAATTGGTACATATTAAACATGATATAAAATGAAATTAATTGTCTATATGAGTCTCTTTCTCGGGGTTAAGGTAAGAGCGGCTTATCTCAAGGAAGTAGGGATTTCAAGCCTAAAATTAGCATAAAATAAATCAATGAAATAAAAGTTATTGTTTGGTTAATGAGTGAATGATTGGGGAAATAATTGTTCATTGTAACAATCACTTTGGGTACACATTGAAAAGTTTATATTAAAATATTCTGTTACTTTAACAGATAAAATTGATATTCACTAATGTTTGTAATAGTTTTTTTTTTTTTTTAATATAAGATCTGCATACTAGGCTATTAGTTATGACAAAGTAATTCAAATCAATTAAATTAGGTCTCACCCAATTGGTTCTGAGGTTATGCCTTTATCTTAGGTTTGACTGAGATATTATTAATCACTTTATATAAAAATCATTTTCTCTTGATTGCTGAAACTTTCTGATATAGTTTGGATTGATAAATCAGTAATACTTTTTTTTCTTTTTGGAAAAATCTACCTTATAATTATTAAACACAGAGGCCCATTTATCCAGTCTGGGGTCTTATTCAACAATCCATTTTTTTTTTTTTCTTTGTAGTACTGAAGCTATGCAAAGAGATATCCTATTGAATCCACTGCTTCTTGTTCTTCTTATATGGGAAGATGAAATGGTATATTATGACCCTATTACACAAAACTAAACTTTTAATAGTTACATTTACATTTACTGAATTTATTATTATTAAAATTATTGTTTCAAACATACTATGGGATTTAAATAACTTCTCTTGCATTATTTAATCCTTACAAATTAACATACATAGCATGACTTCTAATATTATTTAAGATTCCAATCATATGTTGGCCTAAGCCATCAGAATCATGTTCCAATTTCAATGTCTATTTTTATGGTACTAAAACGTTCTCTTCAGACTTTTATTTTTTTATTTATTTATTTTTTTTTTAAACTATTTCTGTAATATTTTAATATCCTTGGTCATATTTTAAGTGAGATAAAATGTGTATACATATGTAATATATCCATAGGCCATATTTATTCCATTCGTACTTGACTGGTATTTTCATAGTTAATGAAATTCTATCGCTGTTTCTGTTCACGGCCTATAAAAGGTATTGTGACATTCTCGTTTTATTTCGATTGAATTCTATTTATCTCTTGTCTTTGCTTCAGACCTATTTATTGTTAGGCCTATAGATAACTCAGGTTTTTTACGGTTATTTTTAATATGGATGATATAACGACTTATAATTTGTAAATTGTTGGATTTACGTTTTTGTGTGACTAGAAATAGTGAAAATCTTGGCCATTTCATAGTTTAATATACGTTATAGAAGTCTACCGCTAGGTGTCGCGCCAGTGTTTCTTTTGATTTAAATGGAATTCCTAAATTAATTTTATTTTGTACAGATTTATTTCTCAACATCATTTTGAATTGTTATAACATCCCCTTCTAGTGATCATCCCAGATCCCTTTCAGGTCTCTTACGAAACCAATAAGGGTCCCGGGATCAACACCACGGACCTCTTCCGGGCTAACAAAAGCATTTCCAAGAGCCGTAAATCTTCTCCGTGCGAGAGCCTCGCACTCGCACAGCAGGTGTTGAGCCGATTCAGTTCCGAGGGAGCAGAATCGACAAGAGTCTTCCGAGACCAGCCCCATTTTTTTGAGGTGGTATTTGGCCGGGCAATGACCAGTGAGAATTCCCACAATCCGTCTAAGGTTATTCCTACCTAATAATAAAAGCTTCTGTGCTTTTGACTTAGAGAGACAGATAAACATTTTTGCCTGCCTAAGCCCAGGAGCATTGTTCCAATGTGTGGACCAGTTCTTCTCCGTCCAGACTTCAACAACATTTCTCAGATGGCTTTTAGGCCTCCCACAGAAAGGTTCTGGACCAATGAAGGGCTTTTTAGCTCCTATTCTAGCAAGTCTATCTGCTGCCTCATTGCCCTTAATACCTACATAACCAGGCACCCATTTAAGAGTAACTTCATTGAGTCTAGCCATGTCATTCACTGCTTTAAAACAGTCCCAAACTAGCCTTGATCAGGCGAATGAATCAAGTGCCTTTAAGGCTGCTTGGTTATCAGAAAGGATGTCAATTCTAGCTCCCTTAATCCCTCTTTTTAGGATTTCACGGGCGCAGAGATCTATCGCAACGACCTCCGCTTGAAAGATTGATGGTAAGGCTCCCATAGCCCTAGATATACTGCACCTAGGACCATAGACTCCTGCACCAACTCCGCTGGCCATTTTGGAGCCATCCGTATACCATTCTTGTATGTGTCCATAACCAGCACTACTTGCCTCCTGGAGGCCATCTATCTTCACTGTAAAGGAGTGGTCGAAATTAAGTGTCCTTCTCATCACATCAGACACCATAAGGTCCACCTTGAGCCCATGAAGCTCTTGCAATATGGTCAGGTGACCTACCAGATCTCCTGGTTTATAGTTATGGGTCCCCATCATCACCAGGGCAGATCGCAACGCAACCCCCCATACATAAATGTGCAAAGGAGGCAGATCGAGAAATACCTCCATAGCTGATGTGGGACAAGAGCGCATGGCTCCACAAATTCCTAGGCACGCTAGCCTTTGTAGTTTTTGCAACCTGTTTTTGGCACCAGTCTGTTTGACCTTCTGCCACCATACCAAGGCTGCATAATATGTGATAATTGGCCTAATAATGGCAGTGTATGACCATGCAGCCATTTTGGGGGTAATGCCCAATGTTTTACCATAGAGCTGATTACTAGCCCAAATAGCCCTGGTAGCTTTTTTTTAGAACTGCTTCCGACAGCATTCCAGAGAAGCCCTCGATCAAGAATTAATCCAAGATACTTAGCCTCCCCCGAAAGCTCCATTGATAGAGGGGAGTTCTATCATCAGTTTCTTTCTTCTGGTGAAGGGGACAAGTACAGTTTTGGCCGGGTTGATACTTAGGCCCTGCCCCTGACACCAGACCAGATCCAGAGCCTTTTGCATAAGCTCTGATAAAGTATCGTCATGTTTACCACGGATTACTATCACAAGATCATCAGCACAGCCAATAGCCTCAAAGCCCTTGACAGCCAATTTGACCAACAGTTCATCAACTACTAAAGACCACAAGAGAGGAGAAATAACACCTCCCTGCGGACAGCCTTTTATGGACCGTGTTACTAAAGAGTCATCTTCGTTTTTTTACAAAGATTCTTCTTTGAGCAAGCATGGAGCAGATCCAGTTAGCTGCTCTGGGTTCCACCCCTTTAGAGATGGCAGCCCTTTTAATGGACGAGAACGAGGTATTGTCAAATGCCCCTGCAATGTCCATAAATGCACATAAGGCAACTTCCCCACACCTAAGGGCATGTTCAACCTTACCCACAAGCTCATGAAGTGCAGTAATGGTTGATTTACCAACTTGGTATGCATGTTGGCTACTATGCAGAGGTTTAACACTCAAGTGAGTACTACTAATATGCTGATCCAGCACCTTCTCAAATGTTATTAAGAGAAACGAAGATAGGCTAATTGGTCTAAAGGATCTTGGCAAGTCCATAGCCCTTTGGCCACCCTTCGGGATGAAGACTACTTCCACATCCCTTCAGGAAACAGGAATATAACCTAACTCATAGCTAGCCCTGAAAACCTCTACCAGATTTGGCAGGAGTATATCAAGGCCTTGTTGCAAAAAGGCAGGGGAAATACCATCCCTGCCTGGACATTTAAATGGCTTCAACGAGTTGATAGCCCACTTGACCTTATTAGGCGAGAATATTGTTAGAGAGGCAGTGCTGCCTGATCCCCGCCTTAACCACGAGGAGCCAGGATCAATAGGCACTGCGGTACAACATGTATCAGCATAACTGCCAGGAAAATGGGTATCTAGGAGAAGCGCCAAGGACCCTTTACGATCCCTGGTGTATTCCCCATTATCCTTCTTTAAAAGGCCCATAGGCCTAGTGTACTCCTGTTTGAGTACCTTTTGCAATCTAGCAGTCACAGGCATCTCCGTGACTCTGTCAGAATTGTTTCCAAGATCTCCTCTTAGATCTTCTTAACTCTTTATTGTAGGAGGTAAGGGCCATTCTATAAGCTCCCCACTCCTTAGTACGCTTAGCGCGATTAAAGAGGCCCCTAGCCTCCTTCCTCAGCTTACTAAGCGCACTATTCCACCATGGCACCTCTCTTTTAGCCTTGGGGAATGACACAGGTCAGCTTAATTCAAAAGCTGTCAAAATTGATGATTTAAGTCTATCAGAAGCATAATCAAGATTCGTTAAAGTCAACATTGGACCAACGTCTTCTTCCAATTCAGCCTTAAGAATCTCTCTATACTCTTCCCAGTTAGTTTTTTGTGGAAGTTTAATCGCTGCCACAGGTTTCTTCTCATAAACAAGGTCAAATCTTATGTGTTTATGATCTGACAACGATGGCTCATTACTAACGTGCCAATTCATAATCTTATTACTAATATGTGTGGTTGGCAAAGTGAGGTCAATTGCCTCCTGTCTGTTCCCACTCACATAGGTAAACTCATTACCAACATTATTAATAGCTAGGTTACAGCTAAATAAATAAGCAAGCAGTTCCTCACCTGTTATCCGTTCTCTTGCTTGCCCATACATGGTGATGGCTATTGGCATCACAGGCAACTATTAGCTGAAGTCGCCTCTCTTTACAATATTCCACCAGCCTTCTGACTTCAGGAGGAGGAATGACATCAGTACCACCTGGGAAATAGGCTGAGGCCACAATAGCCTCATAACTACCCCTTGGAATTGGTACTTCTACCAGCACTGCTGTGAGATCCCTAGAAACAAAATCAGAAATTGGGATAGCATTGACATTTTTACGAACAAGAATGCAAGCTCTAGGTCTACCATGATCATTATCATAAATCAACTTACCATTAGGAGTTGAGAGTCCCCTAATAAGGCCTCCACTATACCATGGCTCCTGGATAAGAGCCATGTCTAAGGATTCACAGACAAATCTCCTGCCCAGCACAGCAGATGAGGCCTTGGCATGCTGAAGATTTATCTGCAACATCCTCAGGTTGTGGGTCATTGCTGATCCCTCCTCCCATCAGACCCTGAGGTCTTTGGGAGCTGGCTTTCCGACAAAGCCTTTCTACCTCTCTCTGGACGACGTTCCCTCCTATTATAGCTCCCCCTGCCTCCCCGCGCAGCACGACCACGCTGAGAAACAGAGCGGCCTTCAGGATGGGACTTCCTAAAAATATCAGACCAAGTTATTCCCGGTACCCGTTCCACCCCCCCCCCAGAGCATCACCCTCCCGAGACCCAGATGGCCCCGAGGAGGTGGAGGGCCCAATAAGCTCAGGCTCCAGGTTAGATGGACCAGGCCCCGGGGACACAGGAGCCACTTGGGCACAAGCCTCAGACGATCCAGAGGGCACAGTAGCCCCCCTTACATCCGAGACACTAGCCTCCTGGACCCCCATGTCTTGCTTCTTGAGCCTAATTGGGATGGTTCCAAATTTGATGCTGAGGCGAAAACCAAGAGATTTAATTGTTTTCGCCGACATATGGTCTATGCTAAGGGTTAGTTCAGTAGTAGGCCCTTAAACAGCCTTCCTGACCACCCTCCAACTGTCTACGTTAAGGCCATCATTTTGAGCCTGAACAAAGCCCAGAATCCTCTCATTGGAGTCTTCTGGGCAATGTGGGAAGTATGCCACAGCAATCTGGGCTTTAGGGATATCTTTCTCCCCAACAATCCGCAGATTAGCTCCTTCCCAGGGTTTAAAAGTGTCCCCTAGGGACATAACCCAGTTTGCAGTTCCTTCATTGGAACAGCTAAGGATGCAATAGCCAGCCTTAGCTACAAAACCATTGAATTTGGGGGTGATGGCAGATTTACCCATCCTCAAGACCAACTCCAAAATCCCCCCCTGCACGGAACACATTTGCTCCCCGGTCAGGAGAGACCCCGGAAAGTCCGAGGGAAGGATACCCACACGAACACCAGAGATGGCTTGACTAAAGCCCATTTGTCTCGGAGCATTACACTCCTGAGCAAGGGTGCTTTCCCCTTCTTTCATCTTTTTATAGGATTGATTGGGTGGTGTAGAACCATCCAACCGCTCCCTCTTCCTATCCAGGAGTATGCCACGGGCCTCTTCAGCACCATAGCCCTCCTGGCGGAGTTTATCAGCGCCACAAAGCTTTACTGGACCTTTATGGCCCTGTGGGTTGTCTGTCTGCATCGGGGACTTCACCACTCCCACTACTGCCCTCCACATCCGATACACCGCAAATACCAAAAGGTACTTCCCCATGTGCTGAGTCACTTGTCACAGTCACCATTGGGGTAGAAATCAGAGGCACATTAGCCTCCGATGCAACTTGAGTTGCGGTGGAACCAGGAAGTTCCTTGTCGACGGTCGCCAGCACGTTGAGACCTATTTCTTTGTTTTCCATTTTTTCATGATTTATGCCACACCAGTGGCCTGGGTAAAAGTAAGAGAAGTGTGTGTGATTATAATATTATATTATGTTTTTAGTTGTTTCGAATGGCAACAAAAAGTCCGGATATTATGTGCCACTCTAAAACCTGGAGTTTAGTGTATCCAAATACTTTAAAGAACTTGTTTAAAAACGCCCAAATGCCACAATTCTAGAAGACAAGTGTTCTCTGATACAAAAGCAACAGCAGACACGTGCTCGTTATCTCTCCGAAGCATAAAAAGAATAACTTTGGTGTAAAAACCATCCCACAATATGTAATGTAGGAAATCAAGCGAATTAATTTGTATCGCTTCGAAAAAAATAAGTCCTACAAGAAATGGGTAACAGATCTGGATGATTTTATCAAAGACGTTGTGGGACGCACAGAGTTAGAATTTTATGTCCGGGAGAATATCTGATTTGTGATAAAATAAAAAATGCTTTGAGGGAGAAATTTGAATTTACTCTCATAGGATAACATGAAGGATTGTAAAGAAATCAGGATTTACGCTTAAAAAATGTAATGCCAGAAGAATCGATTCAATAGAAGACATAGTTGCAGCGAGAATAGAGTTTCTCCGTAAAATGCATTATTTCAGGCAAGAGCCTTTACAGCGGCCTATAATGAAATTTATCAAGACGAAACCTATGTAAACCAGAATCACTCAAAATATACATATGGCAACAGTCTTCAACTATTTATAGGTGATTTACGCATTCCAGTAGGTAAAGGAACAAGATTCATTATTTGCGATGCCAGATCATCAAAGCATGGTTTTGTTGAAGGAGCACAGATGGTGTTTTAGTCCAAAAGTACAGTAGACTACCATCAGGAAATGAACCATGAATTGTTTAGAAATTGGTTTGTTGACATGCTTAGGAGCTTAGAAGAGTGTTGTATTATTGTTATGGATAATGCCAGTTACCACTCTAAGTTTAAAGAAAATATCCCATTCATTTTTATGTCTCCTGTTGCAATAGTTTAACAACTAAATATAGTATATTTATAATATTATTATTATATATATATATATATATATATATATCTTGTTTCCAACTAGCAACTTTTTTTGGGTAGTATAGTACTACGCGCGTTTCAGGAACACATTCCCATCTTCAGGTATTTATAAAATTATTTACTCACATGTGAGCATGTCATAAGGAAACACACACAATTCAAAGCTTTGGGCCATGTTGATGGTGCACCGGTAACTGGTCAACTGAAAGATTACATCCATTACCTCCATCGTCAATACTATTTATAGGTAGAAATTGCGGTATTATACATGCTATTAGATTTAAAATATAATTGTTCATTGAGGACTAAGCTACTCTGGTGCAAATTACCTTGGTAAATTTCAAATTCTTCCAATGCATTCATTAGTCAACCTTTTTTACATAAATGCAAAGGGATTAAATTCACTGTCAAATTTTTATAGCTATGATCATTGTCAATTAAGCGTATAGCATATTTTGAATTGTTATGTTCAATGTCTTTTTTAGGTAGATGTTCTTTAAATCTATCCTTGAATTTTCTGCCGGTTTGTCCAATGTAAATTTATTACAATAGCTGCACTTGAGCTTATTTTTTAGACACCGGAGCAATTTTCAATGCATTTTGTTGATTTTGGTCGCAGTTGTTTTTTATATTATTGTTTGTTCTGAATTACACTGTCACATTATGTTTCTTGAATACATTTTTCAAATAATTAGGCAATAAGTTGGTATATTCCGCGGAAATGAATTTCATTGGTTTTGTTTTACTGTCTCTACTTTTACTCAGGTGTTTGTGAAGTAATTTATCAACTATTTTTGTACTGTATCCATTCCTGCTTGCTATGTATTTATTGTTTGCAGCTCTTCCTGATAATGGAGTTCACTCATGGGTATTGTTATTAAACGGTGTGTAAATGAATTAAACGCACCCATTTTTTGTGACCATGGATGGTATGAATTAGCATGAATTACCACATCAGTAGTGGTTGGTTTCCAATACATTTTAAATTCAAGTTTATTTGTGTTTCTTATAATGGTTAGGTCCAGATAGTTAATCCTGTTATTGATATCCTTTTCCATTGTGAATTGTATATTGGTGTTTAAACTGTTGAGGTAGTTATGTAGTAGGTCAAGTTATAGGGTTGTACCTTTGAATATTAAAAAAGTGTCATCAACATATCTCTTATAAAACAAAATTTGGCTGTAATGTTTATTTTTACTTGATAATAAAAAATTGTTTTCAAAACAATTCAGATAGTATAGAACCCATAGCTAAAGCTTCACTTTGTTCGTAAAATTTGTCCTCAAATTCAAAATAATTCTGTGTGACAGGTACCCACCAACTTATATGACAATGACCACTGGATCTATGTTGATAATGGTTGTGCTAAATAATGACTTGCATTCTTACAATAGTTGACATCACAGTTTATAGTTAAAGGAGGGGGGACCCAGCTTGAAGCTAAATGTTCAAGCCTAAAGCAGTCTGTTAGTAACCATGGTCTGGAGAAGACTCCAGATCACATAATGTAGACTCGCTTGCCTTTACCTTAGTTTAGTTTAGTTATAAGTCCGGACCAGCAGAGGAATAGATTGTTTTATATTAAATAAACGCTCTGAAGTAAAACAGTCTTTCGTCACCTTATTGAAGAACCTACTCGCCATCCACCATCCTGACAAAGCCCGTACGTCCGCGTGAGGACAGAAAGGCATAGCCCGACCAGGGAAAACGCCGCTTCAGGAGTCGGACGCAGGAGAGCCGAACCCAAGGAAGCGGGACCCTTTACATCTGGTGTCAAGAAGTGGTTCTTCAACTTCATAAAAAGGTAGACGAATTTATTTTCTCTGTGGTCTAACATATTTTTTTGTTTAAGAATTTTTTTTAAGGTATTGAATTTTTTTAAATAATTTTGGAACTTTTAAAGTTTTTGAAAGTAAATGGAAGTAATTTTTGTTAAAATTAAAGATTGAATTAATGTTAATAAATAAAATTAAATAAATAAATAAAATAATTTAAATGAACATTTTAATGCATGTTAAGATAGAAATATTTTCTGATGCAAATGATATGTGATACGCATAAAAGGACAGGCAGAGTTCCTGTGTTCTGATACATTTATTTTGACCAATCCCAAAAACATTTATCGGGATAATACATGTATTATGAGTACAGGTGACATCAGGACAAATCCTAAAGTTTGCAAGAGAAAATATTTAAAAATAAAATTTTTAAAAAATTGAATGATGTTGGTTATTGGTGATGTGTCATTGGCAACCATAATTTATATTGTATTGTAATAAAAATGTAATTAAGGAGAATCAAATCGTTTAAACAAATTTAAGGTTAAAATTAGTTAAAAGCAGATACATTTTAAATAGGTCAAATTATTACGTCAATATATAAGATTGTCAGGAAAATAGGTGATTAAAATTAAATAGATTTAAAAAATGTCAGAACAAATACCAATAGCTGGTGGAAATTGTTAGATCCATTGATATGATACTAAATTATATTGGTCCTCGCCATAATTATAAATTATAATAGGCCTCAATTCATTTTAAAAATTATGTCAAAATTTAATGTCGTTTTAAAAGTAAGAAATAGAGAAATGATGATACATGTCAATAGGATTAAACCGTGTTTGGAAGTAAGTAATGGCAAATTGAAACCAAAAAGTAAGAAATCAAAGAAAAATAAACTGTCTAAGGATATAACAAGTGATATTTTGGACGACAGAGTACAGATAACTAATGCAATTACGGATACGACAGCTACAAATATGGATAGTGACACAAATGCAGATATACCAATTATTAATATTCCGAGTACAAGTGCAGGGGTCACATCAACGAATGGTAGACCAACTAGAATTCGAAAAAAGCCTTCAAGATTGCAGGACTATACTTTAACTTAAATAGATATGAATAATTTTATTAAATAATTAATAAAGGAAAAATAGTAATAGAGGATAAATACATAGTTAAATTGTTAAAAAAAAAAAGAGGAAAATAACAGATTAAAGCTTTTAGAATAATAAACTAACATAGGCTAACCATGTAGATTTTACATGGGATTTGAATTTTGTATAATAGGACACTCTGTATAGGAACTAAGTTGAGTGAGGATTTGATCTAACCAGAATTAATAATAGCAAATGGAACTAGGTAAACCAATGTTAATAATATTCGTATAATAATAATAACTTAACAACTAAGTAGTGCGTCAAATGAAAATAAAATAATTAAAAGTTTTAAAATTGTAGTGAGAGATTTAAACTGCTAAGACTGTAGCATGAAGGTTGGAGCATGGTGATGTAATACTAGCTCTGTATGAAACGCTGACACAGGTTGTTGAGATGTCAACTGAAGGCCTAATGTACACTTCTAAGATACAGTTTTAATTAACATGGGATAGGAACAAAAACTTTGGAATGAATTGTTTTTAAATGACTTCGTAGATTAAATAAATGTAAAATACATTTAGATAATGTTATTGAATATTATTAGGCATCGTGTAAAATTGTTTTAAGTAAAAATATTCTTTTTTTTAAATAATTAAAAATAAATAACTTTTTTGGGGATAGAAAATATTAATAGCCTTGAAAAATCAACGATGAGCAGTGCTGTTGGGACTTTGCATAGCTTGAATTGTCATGTAGGGTTCAAAATTGAATTAAGTAGGTTTTGAACACATGCTTGTATGCCAAAGTAAAGGTGTAACTTCTCCTGACGGCATAAGTGGCTCAAAAAGGTGATCAGAAGGACACATAGGGTTGTAGACTAGAAGAGTCTTTAGGAAGGTTATTTTTGATAAGGGTTAAGGGTAGGATAATGGTTAAATTTTTTTCTTATCTATTAAATTAATAAAGTTTTTTACTATATAAAAAATGTTTTAATAAAAATTAAAAGTAATTCATACATGTTTTTAAGGAAATGTTTTAAGGAAGAATAAATTTTTGGTTTTATAAACATTTCAAGTTAAGTTAGCTAAAGGACTTGTATGTTGTATTAAACTACAAGGGTGATTCATAAAATTTGACTTTCATGCATAAACAAAGAATTTCATGGTTGTTAATAAATATTGGAGTTCAAATGGATATAGTTTTAAATATTGAGATGTTTTGTAAATTAAGTATGAAATAACATAATAATGAAGGAAAATAATAAAATGGGGTCAATAAATATTGAAGAAAGGATCATTTTTTGTATGCACTTAGAGGAAAATTTTGAAAATGAATAAAATGTTAAGTTTTTTTTTAATCAACGAGTAGGCCTATTGAAAAACAGTTTACTAATAAAACTGGAAGTTAAGATGTATAATAAATTAGTAGTTTAAGAAATTTTGTAAAATAAACAGTTAAAAAAATATATATATATATATTTCGTAGTCATGAGAAGGCCTATAATTGAAAGAGTTAAGTGGAGTTATGACTTGTTTAGATGGAATTAGGGTGATTTAAGTATTGATAAAGAAGAAAGATATTTAAACGTGTTATAGGAGTACTTACAAATAATGTTGTTTTGTTTATGAAATAAGGTGAAAAATGATAAGGTATAATATAAAATACAAATAAATAATTGTACAAGTTTATACAAGTTGGTAGTTTAAGAGTATGAATGATATTTTGATTTGTTAGAAAGAAAATACACTAATTTGAACATTGTCTAAAACAAAGGTATCATGAGACCTTCTTAATTTCCGGCACTTTTACCACATTTCTACTCTATCCACCTTAAACATTTTAACACTTCTAGACATTGTAATTTGAATTAGTGTACAGTCCAGAAAACAAGTTTGAATAAAACTAAATTATAACCTAATACGTTTGTTTTATTTTACAAGTGGTATGAATGAGTATTAAAATATATTATTGTAAACGATTTTTTTGTTTGATGAGATTAAACAAGGATTAGTTATAGTGTTTAACAATTAATGTGAGTAATTGTCGTCGCTAAAAGATAAATAATAATGATAAATCGTCGCTAAAATAGGCCTAATGTTAAATCTTTAAAGATAATAATGTTTTATTATGTGAAGAAGTATAGTGAATTTAAGTAAAAATGCAGCAGGTTAAATAGTTAAAGAAAAAGCAATACAGTTGCTTCAGGACATTTTTGTGTATGATGGTTATATTATGTTATTTAAATATAAAATGACGAATTAAAAGTGATTATACAACGTTATTATGTGTTATAAAGTATGGTGTGAGAAATGAAATCTGCGATTATGTGAGATAAAATGAACTCATATTGTACAAGTGGAAATATTTGTATGGATTATTGAACTACAGGGTGTCTACAATAAAATAATATGAAGTTATTGACTTATTGAGAAAAAGTTAAATATTAAGTTAAGTTTTAGAAGAACATTTGACAGAAGAACATTTATTTTGACAGTAGTTATAACATGGCTGTATTTTGTTATACTATGTACTGTATATTGTGAAAAATATGATGGAACAAAATGCTTATAAAAGTGATTAAATAAGCTATAAGAAGTTTTTTTCATTTGAAGAGATATCTCAAGTAATGTGAACGAGATTTAAAAAAAAAATATAAATTAACTATAAGAAGGAAAAAGTCATAGATATTTTTTGTTTTTATTGTAATGAGATATTTATGAAATAATATATAATAAATAGGAGAGATTTGTTGTAATGAAATAAATGTTAATGTTTAACAATAGTGTTAATGAGGATAAAAAATTAGAAATATGTTTAAGGAAACAGTTTTAGTTAATAGATAAATTTAACAAGTTTAGTTGTAGAATAAGGCAAGCTTAGGTTAAGAATGGTTCAGGTAAGGTTGCAATGGCAGGTTAGATAATTATATATCATTCAATAAAGTATTTGAAATGTTAAAACAGTAAAGTAAAGTTTAGTGTTGAAATGTAATATTTGATTTGATCCAAATGCATTAAATCATGCTTGAGTCATAACATGACAGGATGTTGTAATGCAGATACAGCAGAATTCCAATTCAAGCATTGTTCACAGACAATCTATGTACAAATGCAAAAGTTGCAAGTTAAAATTCTGTAAAGCCATGATGTAAGATAATTCTGGAACATAATACATGCCTAATACTTAGCAATAGAATGTCATAGTGAAGTAACTGCATTTCAGCATTTGTAAAGTCAAGTGTCAGCAACTGAGTAATCCATGTTAGAAGCAAATTGAAAATAACACACCAATAGCTAGAGAATTTAGAACAGATGACTTGACGAAAATTTTATAAAAATAATAAAAGCTTTTCACATACAAAATAGTTACAAATGTCAGTTGGACATCACATGCAGTTAGTTCTGTTATGTTATACTTATAAGATTTTGTTTAAGGATTACATAAAGAAAATGTCTAAAACTCTGTTTAATAAGATGTTGCACAGGTTTAAATCAAAAGGTGAAGATGGAAAACGCTACTGTGAGAGATACTACCTTGCCATTCATCTGCACATGAGATAATAATGAGATCTTGACCTACATTACCTGTTTGAGTAGATTAATATAAAAATGTTAAGAAAAAAATTTTGTCTTATAGGATAGAAATTCAATTGGGAATATTTGAATACAAAAATGTAAATGTATAATAAGAGGGTGTATTTGTAGGTGTTTCTAGTAAAATTCAAGAGAAATAATCATTAATTTGTAATTTTCAAGTAATTTAATGTTGGGAAAATGAAATGAAACCGCACATTTGTTTATAGTAAAGGGGGTGAAAAAGGCAACCCCAAGTGAAGGATCGAAATCGCTTCACGATTCTTGATTTAGTAACATTTGAAATTCACATAAAATAGCACAAAGATTTTTTTACACACAGTTAAAATTTGCAAATATTTTCTCTTGGTTTAAAGGTTTCATTTCATCGTCCTATTTATATATATAACCAAAAAAAATATCAAAGATAAATGCATTTACTTACATAATGAGTTAATGATATCAAAGGGAACATAGTTTTTTTTACTTACGTGATTTGAATTGAAATAACATAAATTTTTTAAAAGTTTTTTTTTAAATATAAGATGTTATAACATATGAGAATTTGTATTAATAATTATTGTTTATGTTTAAATAGAAAAGGAATGGTGTGAACATGAAATTGAGCTTAAGAAATTAGTGTGAGACAGACATAATGTTACATGCAACATGAGACTATTTGGGTGGACACTGAAGATACCTTTCCAGTGATGTTAACATATCTTCCGAAAAATAAGAATGGAAACCACCACTGCATGAGTACCATTTTATAATACACGAATTATAATACTTTATGTCTGTAACACTTAAGTAATGATTGAAATGTTTACCTTATATATTAATTATGGTATTTAAATTTATTTTTTTAAAGTTGTGAAATTAAAAATTGTTTTCAAAGTAACGTTAAGCATTGAAAGTAAATTACTAAGAGAAAAAGGAATAATTTATTTTTAAAGAAAATTAATATTAAATATTTAATTTAAAAACTAGAAAGTGAAATTATTGAAATTTGAAATGAAATTGTTTTGAAATTGTAAAAATTTTAATTTATGAATTTAATTTAGTAGTACGAAAACTTAGATTTTTTTAGTAAAGGAAAAATAAAAAATAATTGGGGGTACGAAGTTTATTGTTTTATTATGAGAAGGGTAAATTTGGTATTATAGCAAATTTAAGTAAAATTAATGGGTGGACAACCCATACATTAATGGTAATTAAGTCTGAATTTAGTAGGACAATTAATAATTTAATGCAAAATTTAAAATGTAAAATACAAAATGGAAATTTGTTAAATAGTTAAGATATGTTAAATTGTTAAGATATGTAGTAAAACTCTGCTGGTTTCGTAGATAGAAGATAGGTCAATAATTTGTAAAAAGGACATCTTGTTAGATTTTAAATGGAAAGAAAATGAAATCTGATTAATTTATATAATTTAGATATCTACACGATTCATACTGTTTGTATTAAATAGAGATTGTTTAATTTTATTAAGATCATTACATGTTTATTGAGTTTTTATATTACAAAGTAATGGATAATTTAAGGAAGGTAAATGCAAGGACATGCAAGTTCACTAAAGTAAATAAAACAAAAAAAAAACTTTTAAGATAAAACATAAACCAATGAATACTTAAATGTTAAGAAGCGCAGGTCTTATGGACTCAATTCTAACAGATTTTACAAACTTGGCGCCCTAAAGATTTGTAGTTGGGTACGACTCCGAGAGGAAGCGCTGACAAACCATTTAGGGAGCGGTCGAGAGCGAGAGAACGCGAGATAGTGTTTCTCCCCTCTCATTGGTATAACGATAATGCAATTCATTTGTACTATATTTAGATCACTTGCCGAGTGCGGCTGGCTGAACGAAGGGTTTACCCCACTCACACAAGAATCAAAACTTTCGCTATTGCGTTTATATAATCCCAGACACAATCGCGTTTTGTTTGTTTAGAAACTAAATATAACTTATATAGGTATTTTCAGGAACACAATTTGTTGTGATTATTTTCAAATTGTATTGTAAATATGGCTATTTTTCTTTTAAGTTTAAATTTGCAATTGCGTAAATAATTAAGTAATAATATATTTTGTACTGCTACAAATATATTTTGTCAGTAAATGTATCTATTTCGTGTATGGAAAATTAAATTTGTATTGAGTTTATAATACTTTGTAAATAATGAATTAATAGCTTTGTTTCTCGTTTTATTGCTACTCGCATATTGACAGTCCAGTTTATAAATATAATTAGTTTATACTGCAATTTCTGAAAAATAAATAAAATATAATCTTTAATTAATTACAATCAGCCATGTATGTAAACGTTTGTTTTAAATACCTTCAATTTGTTATACAATTGACAATTTTTTAAATACCAAGTTGGAATTATCTTCCTCAGAAAATTAAAATAAAATTCAAAAAAGTAAAACGCAAGCCGGATCCAAAATTTAATACAGAATCTTTAGTTTATTTCTCATCACGCAAATATAAAAATTATATAAAACGGTAAACAAAATTATAAAATTGTTTGATGTGAGTCAATGTTAAAGCACTCTGCTCCCTGAAACTACATTGTTAAGGGGGCGCTTCCCTGTCCGCCATATTGAATCTAATTCCCATAAGAGCAATGCTACAGAATAATTAAGTAATTTTTTTCTGTTAATTCGTGGAATAAATTAAAAAATTTGGTTTCATTTTGAAGTACTATCATATGCGGATGTTGATTGCTGAATACATTTGCCAAAACCATGTTATTGTTTTCATAAACGTATGATATAAATAGTAAACTTTATTAATTTTTTACTCAATTGCAAAAAGAGATATTGCAAAAAAACCTTAGCAATCAACACCCACAATCTATTTTACTTTAACAAAACAAATACAGCTTTCGTTTTTTGACAAAAACAACACAAAAATATGCTTTTAATAGTGAAGGTATGTTTTGGTTATTTAACATTGAAATTGGTACCCAACTTCGCCGTTTTGAATGTAGGGAGCCGAGCCTTAAGCCTATCCTCGTGCGAGTTGCCGATTGCTTTCTCTTTTACTGGAGCAGACCATTAAATTTATGCATCGTAATGTATAAAAAAAATCGTTTTCCCAGAAGTTTTGATAAAAATATGTATGTCAAGTTCAATGGACAACATTTTATTTAATCGCCTGGTTTTTTATTCCTATAAAAAAAATATATAAAAAAGTATTCAATCTTCATTTTTTGAATTTGTTTTTTATTTAAATGTTATATAATTTGAAAAATATGGCAAATAACTTTGTAGCCTTGGCGAAATCTGTGATTATACAGGTATATAGTCTAGTCTTTGACAATATAACCTTAATAACATTATATTTTTAAATAAGCAAGATATAGCATTTGAATTATTTCTCATAATAATAACATTAGAAATGAGAACCTATATTGGATTGCTGATGCAACTGGGTTCACAAAATGTTTTATTTTTGATCAAAATATCAATTGATTACAAGCATATGAAGCCTTACACCAAGTGTTATCAACGTATGTTCATTAATAAGGGAGATGTATAATGTTATTTATTCGCCATAAAATTACATGTGCTATGAGTACGTAGGTTTGCTGCCATGTGGGCTTAAAATACTTGGGTTTAATCTGGACTAATGAAGTTATTACCAAGTTTCATCAATATATGTTCAGAAATAAGCAAGATTGAACAACGTACTGTGTTTAGCATTTTAAATATCTCTGCAGTGGATTGACGTAGAACAAACTCCCTCTAACTGGTGGTATTAAATTTTTTGGAGTTTTGGCCACTTGCAAGCATATTTTCAAAAACTCGTAAAAAATAGTAATTCTAACCCAATTCAAAAGTGTTCCACAGCTTTTTTTATATAGAAAAAGGTTCAGAAAATTAATATTAGCAACTAAAAATTGATTGATGTAAAATTACAAAAGTTATTGGCTCAAGATAAAAAAAAATTTCAATAGGCCCTAACGGAAGAAAAATATTCAACTTTATCTATATATATATAAAAGCCAAAACCCACTGACTCACTGACTCACTCATCACGATTTCTCAAAAACTACCGAACGGATTGGAATGAAATTTGGTATGTAGCTTCCTCTAGGGCCATAGGTGCTCACTAAGAAAGGGTTTGAAAAAATTCGAAATTTTAGGGGGGTTTGGGGGGATCAAAGTTATTAAAAAATGACTTCTTCAAAACTACCGAATGGATTGGAATGAAATTTGGTATGTAGTTTTCTCTAGGGCCATAGGTGCTCACTAAGAAAGGGTTTGAAAAAATTCGAAATTTTAGGGGGGGTTTGGGGGGAATCAAAGTTACTAAAACACAAATTCTCTAAAACTACTGAACGGATTGGAATAAAATTTGGTATGTAGCTTCCTCTAGGGCCGTAGGTGCTGATAAGAAAGGGTTTAAAAAAATTTGAATTCTTAGGTGGTGTTTGGGGGTCAAAGTTACTAAATCACGATTTATCTAAAACTACTGAACGGATTGGAATGGAATTTGGTATGTAGCTTCTTCTAGGGCCGTAGATGCTGATAAGAAAGGGTAAAACAAATTTTAATCTTAGGGAGGGTTTGGGGGGTCAAAGTTACTAAATCACGATTTCTCCAAAACCATTGAACAGATTGGAATGAAATTTGGTATGTAGCTTCCCCTAGGTGCTCGCTAAGAAAGGTTTTAAAATAATTCGAAATTTTTGGAGATTTTGGGAGTTACAATAAAAAACCACTGAACGGATTGAAAAGAA
>JAGFPH010000129.1:164471-175218 GCA_018207615.1 Philaenus spumarius | reverse complement strand
TGGTGCTCCAGCTGAAGTACTCATACAAGAATAGGTAAATGGTGAAAAATTGAGAGTCGAAGGGACCGACTCTGATGAAGTAGGGGGTGATGTGACGGGTACCCACCAACTTATATGACAGTGACCACTGGATCTATGTTGATAATGGTTGTGCTAAATAATAACTTGCATTCTTACAATAGTTGACATCACAGTTTATAGTAAAGGAGGGGGGACCCAGCTTGAAGCTAAATGTTCAAGCCTAAAGCAGTCTGTTAGTAACCATGGTCTGGAGAAGACTCCAGATCACATAATGTAGACTCGCTTGCCTTTACCTTAGTTTAGTTTAGTTATAAGTCCGGACCAGCAGAGGAATAGATTGTTTTATATTAAATAAACGCTCTGAAATAAAACAGTCTTTCGTCACCTTATTGAAGAACCTACTCGCCATCCACCATCCTGACAAAGCCCGTACGTCCGCGCGAGGACAGAAAGGCATAGCCCGACCAGGGAAAACGCCGCTTCAGGAGTCGGACGCAGGAGAGCCGAACCCAAGGAAGCGGGACCCGTTACATCTGCTTTAAGACAATGTTTAGCAGATCGATTACTTGGTTTATGGTGGTGTTACACATTTTCTCAGTGTTAATAAGGCTTTCTTTCAAAATGTTTAAAGTTTCTTGAACTGGGATGTTGATATACAGGTTCACAATGTCAAACGACGCCAAAATGTAATTCTGTTTAATTAGTATTTCTTTTGTTTCATCAACTATTCATAACTATTTCTCACAGAACAGTCATCAATAATTAATTGTGGTGTTATTTTTAATGATTTGTTGCAATATTTGGGCTATCCTGTATCCGGGAGCTGTATTATAATTAATTAATGGCCTTATCGGATTGTTATCTTTGTGTATCTTAGAAAATCCAGTGAGACATGGAGCGGTAGGGTGTTAATTGCTTTAAGATGGTTTAGATTACTTTGGTACATATTGGTACATTTATTGATGCCTGCATTGAATATTTTTGTGTATTTAGCAGTGGGGTCAGTGTTCAAAGTCAAAATGTTGTTATTATTGATGAAATCAATAACCTTGTTTGCTTAATCCTGCTTGTTTATGAGAACTACGGTGTTGCTTTTGTCAGCCTTTAAAACCAATGCATTATTATTATCCAACTTGCTACGTATGTTTTTCAAAATACTGATTTGTGTGTAGGTTTTTTCAATAAATGTTTCATTTTTCTATTTATTAATACCCGAACTTCATTTTGAAAATCAATGTCTTTATTGTTTTTATCGCTATCTCAGCATTAGTGACCTTGCGTATAATGTGATGCTTATTACAACTCGGAAAATTAAAATTTAATCCTTTCTCTAAAAGGTTTTCCTCAGAAGTTGAAAGAGTTACGTTAGAAAGGTTCTAACTCGTTTATAAAATGTACTAGTTTACCCCGTGAAAAATCACAGGCTGATTAATTAGATACACATCAGAAATACACAATTTAAAAAACAAACTATTTACAAACAACATTAAGGCCTCCTTATCTAGGCCTACCTAAACATAACCCCAAACTATAATCTACACTAGGTTTGTTTAAGTATTACAGATGATGGGTGAA
Source organism: Philaenus spumarius (assembly GCA_018207615.1). Classification (NCBI taxonomy): domain Eukaryota; kingdom Metazoa; phylum Arthropoda; class Insecta; order Hemiptera; family Aphrophoridae; genus Philaenus; species Philaenus spumarius. The sequence goes on along the minus strand of JAGFPH010000129.1, from coordinate 173,622 downwards.
CTCAGCTGTTAAAGGAATAAGTAGGCCTATTTCTTCTTAAAATTTTTATAAACAAATATTTTGATGATAAAAGTTTGTATTTACATATATTTTATAACCTCAAAGCAAATATTGTAACATATATTATAGTATTCATTAGTTCTATAACTCATATTTAAAAAAAGTCAACTTTACAAGAAATTATAATGATTGAAGTTGTAAACATAACGCCAAACTATAATCTACACTGGGTTCACAGATGATGGGTGAAATCAGCTGTTATATTATATGTTACATAGTTTATAAACTCAAAGCAAATATTATAACCTATATTATAGTATTCATTAGTTCTATGACTCTTATTTAAACAAAATCAACTTCACAAGAAATTATAATGATTGAAGTTGTAAACATAACCCCAAACTATCATCTACACCATGGGTCTCCAAACTATTTTACCCAAGGGCCGTATTGAAATTTCGAGGTGGTATGGCGGGACAACAGGGTCTGAGCGACTTGTCCCCCAGGGTGGAAATTTGACACTTGGAAACCGTGTTTTTAAGCATTTCCAGTCTATTTTTACAAATAAATTAATTTTTAAACGTAAGTTTTATGTGTATCTGAGTCTAACTTATATATGATTTTTAACTCTTTTTTATACCAACATAATTAATTTGTATTGGTTAAAGTTAAATAAAAAGTAATAAGCATTTTAAATACAAAGGTTAAAAGACAAAACACTCAGGAGAATTATACTTATTTATTTAAACTTAAAATATGTAACACAAACATTTTTGAAAAGAAAATCCTGTCTTTATTTTTAGTGAGATGAGTGCATCTGTTTTTTATTCACAATGTCTGTCCATTTTGGATTAAAATTTGTAGTACCAATAGTGAGCATAGCTTTTAGGTGCTTATCCAACAACATTGACCTGTATTTTAATTTCACATGTGTCATCTTCGAAAAGATATGTGGAACCAAATATAGTTATCATTTCTCTCGCAAAACTCTTTATTGCTTTGAACTCATCACTTAACGACCTGGAATAAAAACCTAAATTAAATTTAGATATTAAAAAAAAAAGAATTATTACAACTTAGTTACTTAGTTCCATACCTGTAAAAAGGACGAAGATCTTCATTTTTGTAACACTCGGAGAAGTATTCTTTTAAGTTTTCATTTGACATAAGATCAATCAACTCGAGCTGAAGTTCTGTAAAAGCATCTTCTACTTGATATTTAAATGGATTTTGGAATAGGTTGATCTTTTCTGAAGTAGTTGCTTCATCAAACTCCTCACATAGTTTTGAAATAGCTTGGGCTGCATATTGAGATGGAAACGGCACACTTGTTTCACTAGCAAAGTTTTTGCAAGTTTCAAAATGGTCCAAAACTGTTTTTCCTACTTGTTTTTCAAAAAGTACTAGTTTCAATCTGAAAGATTTCACGTACTGAAACAAATTGTTTACAAACGAACTCTTGCCTTGAAGTTTCAATTTAAAATATTAAGATGTGTGGTAATATCAACAAGAAATGCAAGTCTCCATAGCCACTGATCACTCGAAAGCTCTTCTACTGACTTGCTCTGTTCAATCATAAAAATGTAAATTTTTTGGCGTAGCTCAAAAAACCTCATAAGCACCTTTCCTCTGCTTAGCCAACGCACCTCACAATGATATGGTATGTCTGGGTACTGGCTTTCTATTTCTGACAAAAAGTTCTTAAACTGTCTGTGTTTAAGAGAATGTGATTTGATGTAATTTACAGTTTTAACCACTACTTCCATTTTTTCTGACACGTAAAGGGGTTTCCCACACAGTGCTAGTTGGTGAACAATGCAGTGTAACACCATTGGTTTTTCCCTCCTGCATTTTTAACAACATTGCACACTCTCAAAATCTAAAACTTTTTTTATTGGTGTCTGCGGGCCGGACCAAATCCTTTTGCGGGCCGTATTTGGCCCGCGGGCCGTAGTTTGGAGACCCCTGATCTACACCAAGGTCTCTAGATAGAAAAGGTTGCCTCATTCGGGAAATATCAAAAAAGTGGAGTGGGGGCTGTGACGTAGTTATTGGTACAAGTAGACAGTGATCAAAGTTCTGTCGTTTACGTTTATACGCGTTACTCATTTGTGAATGTTTGACGGCTTGTGTTTTTTGTTTAAACTTAAACTTTTTTTAAATTAGTGTATATAAAGTGTTTAAAGTAGAAGAAATATATTATTTACAATGGATAGAAAATCAATAAATAAACCTAAAGGTGGTTCCGTTTGTGCAGTTGCAACTTGCAAATATTATTATGGAAAAGCAAAACAAGAAGGAAGAACTGATATATCTTTTCACAGGTAGGCTTGGATATTTTTTGTTTCTATTGTAATAGTAAATACTATAATCCTACTTACTCATATAAAATGTTATTATAATTTTCTTTTGTCTTAATTTTTTCATTTAAAAGTAGTTTCTGTGGCTATCTTTTGCATTAAAATTGTAGAAAATAACTTTTTGTTCAACAATTTAACTTAATGAGTCTGTTGAATAAAAAATAAGCAAAAGCTATAACTTAAGACTTTAAGTCATTACTTAAAATCGTGTGAATAAAAATAAGCAATAGCTAGTACTAAAACCTTTGTCTAATAATTTTAAGCTTTCACTAATTTTCCTAGCTAAAGCTTAAAGTGAATAAAATGTAGCTAAGGGGCATATTACACTACCATTGTTATTCGTCAAATATTTTGTCAAACTTTTATCAAAGAAAACATATTAGGACTACACCCGTCCAATTTCTTTGATCAGTTGGCTTATTATAATGCGAGCCGAAGTAAAAGCTGTTGGTTTTGAAGAATAATAAACTGATTATAAATTTGCTAAGTAAAGTTGCTATGGTAATAAATGTAAACAAACATTGTGTTGCTAAGCAGTTTTTTGTCTGAACAGCTGTTTTCGTGAGTTTTGGTCTTGAGTTCATATAAAAAAGGGTGTTCATTTTTTCCCAAATTTGATACTTTTCTGCTAATTTTTTTCAAATATGTCTTTTCATAAAAACCTAATTCGGACTATTACGAACATTTTAAAACAAAAAATAGCAAAATCGGTCGAGCCGTTCTCAAGTGATGCTTACCAACGAATAGCATTTAATTTTTATTATGTAGATTAAAATGTATTATCGTGATTGCATTTTTTTCTTTTTTATTCTGTAAAAAATATTAAATACAATTTTAATGACTGCTTTTTAGTTATATGATTTAAAATGTATTACCAAGATAGCTTTTTATTTTAAATTTTAGTCAGTAAAAATATAAATTAAAATTTGTATGATTATACTTTTGTTATTATTGTAAATTGCAAATTAATGACATAAACATAATGTTTTTGAAAAGGTTAAGATATATTCTTACAATTACAAATGTTGAAATGTGTAACTTAAGTATCATTTTAAAAAACTGCAATCCCAAATATAGTTTAATACATCTATTTTAAAAAAAAATGAGGTAACTTGTACGACGAAACATACATCTTTCATGGTAGCGCGGTGTTTTTGTACTATTATGACGTCACTGGAGAGGGAACGGGTCGAGGGGTTTGAGTTTGTTTACATGACTAAGAGGTAACCTCTATCTAGATACCTTGAATCTACACTTGGTTTACAGATGATGGGTGAAATCAGCTGTTATATTGTACGTTACTCTCCTCTCGTACGTAAGCTCTGCCACGCACCCCCCATCGGCGGTCTTGGCTTTCTGCCTGCACTGCTGTTTGTTTTTGTTAATTTATTAATTGACTGCTTGGAACTTGTACACGCTTTTGCGTGTTGCACAACCCCTCTAGCTTTTTGAATTTTATTTAATTTAATTTCAATAAATTTCCCTACAGAAATTCTATTGAATATAATTTTACAAACTATTTGCCCTGTATACTGATTGTGAGTTACTGGTGGTGACAAGAATAGGAAATATGCTAACTTTCCTGTTCTTATAACTATATTAACTTGATTACTTAATTTATACTCTTTGTTTTGTATGCTAGCTCTAATCTGACTCTAATTTTGCGGTCGTTCCTTTTGGAGCTAAATTGTTACACTCAAGAATTAGGTTCAACTTATTAAATGTACTAATTCTAGAGTACTGGGTGAATTAAGGTATGATTTTACTAAATTTTATAAATAAAAGAATATGATATGTTCAAATTAATTTTTTATTTTAAAACAAAATGTAATTACTTTTGCAATGGCGTATTTTTAAACAAAACAATATGAAATGAATGTGAAACAATTCATATATATACTAGGGGAGACCCCTGCGTGCTCCGCACGCCAACCCCCAATGAAACCTTCTAAAAACAAATGTTATGTTTTATTTATAATACAGGTGTAGGATTAATAATAACCTCAAAACTAAGATAGTAAATAATCTTAAATGTTCAAATTAAATTATTTCTTTTATTTTATAACAGCAGTTATAATAATGTTAAAAGAACCAGCAAGGCTCAGGTCTACACTTTAAAACCCTAACCTGAAAGCTAGAAATACAAAAATATTTGCTTAAAATTTTGAAATCAGCTGTTAATGAAAATATTGGATGAAACAGCTGTTTTATCTGTTATTTTATTCAATTGGTTGCTATGGTAATAAATGTAAATACATGTGTTGGTTTATCAATCCTAAGATTTTTTTCCGACTAAATTTACAAATATTGAAATAAAAAAGATTTTTATCTAAATGAATTATAGCCTATGTTACTCAGGGAAAGTGTAGTTTTTTATTAGTAAAACTATTTTTTCAATCGGTTCAGTAGTGCCAGAGATTACCTCCTACATACAAACAAACAAACTTTACCTCTTTATAATATTAGTATACAGTAAATGTATGAAAAGTTAATAGAACAGCCTTACAACGTCCAAAAATCACACTTATAAGGTTTCTCTTCTATGTGTGTGTCAACTTTTATAGCTTAATAAGTAGGCCTAGCAAATTTTATTTAAAAATATAATTTACATTAACTGTTATATTATTTTACAGAACAGCTGTTTTATGTTTTTAATTTATTTATTTAATACCAAATGTTTTAATGTAAACTGCAGAACAGCTGTTTTATGTTTATAATTTATTTATTTAATACCAAATGTTTTAATGTAAACAAAGCACATGTTTTTAAATTCTCATGTATTTCTTATGGGGCTTTTTTGTTTTTCGGGGACCTCAAAAACCCTTTAGTTTTTAATTTTAGAAAAAACTTATATTTTTCCCTCGTTCCTTGAATCGATACCTTTAATTTAATACCTCTCCCATTCTCCTACGATTTAACAAATTCCCACAATTTTGAATCTAAAATTTCGCTTACAGAATTATATATAAGGATTTACAATTAATTATCATAGTTTTTTACCATTGTGAGGTTTGAGTATTTAGGCCTACCTATTGGCTCTAATATATTTACTTTCCCCTGAATTTACTTTTATACAAATTTTTTAATGTATACTAATTTGAAAATGAGTTTTTCCTAACAAAATAAACTTAATTATCTGTTACATACAGATATCAGATGATTTTCTTCCTTCCTTCCAGGTGGTTTTCTTTGGTACGATGTCCTGGTTGATCCTCTCCTTCCCTGTTGTCCTTCTTTGGGAGAAGTGCCCGTCTTCTTTGAAGTATTCTTCTTTCTTGTATTGACGAACGGTTAATTACGGCCCGCAACGATTTACCGGAGTTTGTTATAGATTACCGACTGATTGTGCTTCAACAACGCGATGTGGTTTCTTGGTGTATCCTTAAAACACAACTGACGCAAATTCTCTTGAACACCAACCCCCTCTAGGTTTCTTTGGTCAAAAGAATTACTCTTGTCATAATTTTGAGCAACTTGGTTCCTCGGGTTTGTTATTATGTTTTTCTTTTCCATAATATTCTTTGAATTATTTTATTTGTGTAAATTATTTTTTCTTCCGTAAATTACCTTGCTTTTGTCTTATTTGAATTAATTTCTCCCTTCCTGCATTTAGTTATTGTACTGTATTCGGTGGTTGGTGCATGACGTCACCCTCCTGCTCGGTCGTTGTTTATTTACAGAAGCTATTCCTGTTATAACTTGCCCTTTTCCATTTCAACGCATTTTTTCTTGCAAAACATTCTAACTTTTTGACTCTAGGTCCGATTTAGGATTTCTTGGGCTCAAAAGATTTGTGACCATTTCCTGATTTTGCCCTCGTGCGATTTGTAGTTGTATCTCTCTCTCTTGGTTCTTGAGTTATATGCTTCGTAAGTTTTGCCGAAATATCTGAATTTATTTTCCTAAATTTGGTTGAATTTAAAATTTTCTTTGCTGTTTCCCCTTCTTTTGGTTCCCAAACCTCCAAAACTGCTTTCGGATTTTTCGTCCTTCCTTTTGTAATATATTGGATGCATATTACTAGGTTGGGTTCATGAAATGAAACACATTATACTTGCTTACGCTACGACTGCGTCAAGACTGGCTTGTGAATATGTAAAAAGGAAAGCGTAAGTTGGGCTGGCGAGAAAAGGTACTGGTTTGCAGCCAATAGCATTTATTATATCTCGAATTACATATCGTACGATATGACGTCACAGATCATACAATATCACGCAATCTCCCACTCTTGTACAATTGCATACATAACAATTCCTCCCCTCTTAATTCTTTAAAACAATAAAAAATGCTTACAATATCAAATATGTTAAACTTAGTCACACAGTCGTATAACTTTTAAACTTAGAAAACTTGAAACAATTTAATTAAACTAATAACTTTTTAACACATGATTACTCTTTAGCAACTTGTTGATCACTTGAATGAAATGAATTTTTAAACAACAGAACAATTTAAACAAATGAAAAAAACTAGAACTATCAATAAACATTTCACAAAATATATATACATAATATATTATTTAATAATCAAGTCTTGCAACAGGTTTCCTTAATCTAATTGGATACCTTCTTTGTAGGTGTTGTATTATTGTTTACAACGGATGTTGGAGAATTCCTTGTTTGAATCATTACAGGACTGGTTTGTCTCATAACAAATGGTGGAGAGCGGATGCTCTTCCGGGATGAGTTATTTCCCCCTACTTGAATGGTATCTGTCACTATATCAAAGCCCACTAAAGAATACCGTTGCGAGGCGGCCAATAGGATGGGCGCGCAGCGTTGCCATATCTACTAGCCTCGAACACTCCTGGTATTTACCGCTCGAGGCTTGATCGCACAGTTTAAAGAATTATAAATGTGTTGAGTCAGCCGCAGTCAGTTAGAAGCGTGGGAAGAACGTGACAACGTCGCACTAAGGTCTCGGTGAACACAAGCCCGTCCCTCTACGGTAATCTTTAGTGGGCTTTGATATAGGTTAGTCAATGACTCGTCTACTGGTTTTTGTTTATTTTCAGAAGGAGGTGAATTGACACCAATTAGTTGGTCAATGTGCCTTCTCAATATTACACCAGAATTTAGCCTTACTAAATACATTACTGGACTAATCTGCTTAATAACAATACCTTGTATCCATTTATCTTTTGAACGATATTGTCTTATCAATACTGATTGATTTACAAACAATTTTCGTGTTCCCTTTCCTCTAAAATAATAAGTTTGTTTTTCTTGCTTTAACTCTACTGTTTTGGCAATATTAGGTCGAATTAAGTCTAACATTGTTCTCATCGGTCGATAAAACATTAACTTAGCAGGAGTTTCTTAAGTTGTTACATGAACTGAATTTCTATAATCAAACATAATTCTATACAATGCTAATCTAGTATCTATACCTTCTCTAAATGCACATTTTAATTTTGTTTTGACATACTTAACAGAATTTTTTTGCTAAACCATTAGATTGTGGATGATATGGTGCAGAACTAGTATGTTTAATACCGTTAAATTTTACAAACTGCTTGAATTCAAACGAATTGAAAGGAGGACCGTTGTACGAATGAATTACTTCCGGCAAACCAAATCTACTGAATAATTCTCTTAATTTACCTATTGTCTGACTAGCGGAAGTCGACTTTACTTCAAAAACTTCTAACCACTTAGTATGTGAATCTATAACAATTAAAAAATACATTTTCCCTTTAAATGGACCCATAAAGTCTGCATGTAATCGTTCCCACGGTCTACTGGCATACTGCCAACAGTGTAATTGATTCTTTGTAGGATTTTGTCTTTCAAAAAGACAGGAAGAACAACCATCGGCCAGATTTTCAATATCTGCATCTATATTTGGCCACCAAATATATGATCTCGCTACCGATTTCATTTTAACAATCCCTAGGTGACTCGTGTGTAATTCATCTAATATATATTTGCGGAATTTACTTGGAATAATTACTTTATACCCCCACATTATAATTCCCTGTTTGATTGTTAATTCTTCCTTCCTTTTGAAATATGGACTTAATTCAGGATATTCTACAGAAACATGATTTGGCCATCCATACATTACATAATTGTACACTTTTCTTAATACTATATCTTTTTGGGTTTCTTTTTTAATGTCCTCACAAATAATAGGTAATGAACTTTCTTTGACATAATGTAGATAAATTCTTAACCAATCTAACTCTTCTTTATTGTCACAATGCTCGACTTTGTAAACGTGATAATGCATCTGCATTAGCATGTTTAGCTGATTGTACATACTCAATCTTAAAACTATATCCAGACAAAAACAAAGTATATCGTTGCAATTGACTTGCTGCAAAAGCAGGTAATCCCTTTTTTGACCCAAAAATACTTAATAATGGTTTATGATCTGTACATAAACTAAATTCTCGTCCCCATAAATATTGATTAAATTTCTTTACCCCATAAACCAAACTCAAAGCTTCCTTATAAATTTGTGAATATGCTTCCTCTGCCGTGGATAAAGTCTGCGAGGCAAATGCTATCAGTTTTTCAACACCATCTTTACTAACAATAGACAATACACAACCTAAACCGGTTGGTGATGCGTCACACGCCAATTTAATAGGTAATTCCGGATCATAATGCGCTAATACTTTAGAAGAAGCTAAAAGTTTCTTGACTGTATTGAAAGCTTTTACACATTTTTCATCAAATTTAAACAATACATCCTGTTTAAGTAAATTATAAATAATATTCAAAACACTTGACATATTTGGCACAAATTTACCATAGTAATTAACTAATCCTAGAAATGATTTTACC
>JAGFPH010000129.1:125359-142674 GCA_018207615.1 Philaenus spumarius | reverse complement strand
TATTATGGAGTTTCACCAAGTACCAACTGTTTTTACTTTAAATTCTAAAGGAAATATTTTGCAAACACACAATCAGTGAGATTAGGATGTTGTTGAACTTTGTGGTAAATAATTTCGGGAGAAAACGGGTATAGATTTATGTAGATTTGTGTTCGTTGTACAATGAATTATTATTCAAACTGGCATAATATGTAAGTTAATCATAGCAAGTGAATATCCAGTGACCATCAATGTCGGACCCTGTTACACCACCAAATAAGATCTGTATATTCTGTTTATTTTTTGAGGAGGTAACATTTAAAACATGCTTTGTCCGAGTAAATTTCCTTTTCAGAAATATGACAAATGTGTTTCAAACAGTTAGCAAGCTTGTTTTTTTAATACAAAAATATTGTTAGATTCTTGACATAGCTTTTCCTTCACACAACAATAGGACGTTCGTTGCGTTGGTTGCAATTTTGGACATAAAAGTATCTAATTCATTGATGAACTCAAACACACTAAAACTTTGCAATGTATACATACCGATAGTTAAATTGTCAAATAATTATACATTATTTATGTTAATATTTAAACATGCAGAATCACATTCCTACTTACAACAAAGGGATCTTTTCAAAACAAAGTATATGCACAGGTCAAATATGCATTCATCATAAACCGCATTTCAACGCTTAAAAACTGATTTCATAGTTTACTCTTACTTCAAAAACATATTAGTGTAAAGAAGGAAGTTATACTTCCCAGTACATATCAGTATATATTCAGTGTATATTCAGTTTATCTATTTAGTAATAATTTTTAATAAGTAATAGATTACTATTATTAAGACATACATGACCTTACCTTGATTCATAAGATGATGCCTCAGAACGAACACTTGAACGATCATTTTTCGATAAAGCAGTAATCCTAAATAGTCATTAACAATTTGAATGATATTTCTGAAAATCGTTTATTGCTACTGGCCCTTTAGCGTCTTTCATGTATAAATTATATTTTTGTCGTATTTCTAGAATATTTTTACATTTTTCCAGATAACTTGCATTGAACGAATTTCTTTTAAAACAAAATATACAAATTGGTTTTGTTTCCACAGATATTTTAGGCACATTATGTTTCAACAGCACAAACAGAAACAAAAATTAACTAGTCGAATTTTATGCATCAGATAAAAGTGTTTATCATTTGCTTGTATGAGTTTGTCTCACTAGTAACCAAACTAGGGTCAATTCTACCTGGAGCCTGACAAAAAAGATCTTAGTGAGGGGAAAGTCAGATTAGTGGAACCTTCGCAGAGAAGAAAGTTTAGTATTACAGTACATAATAATATAATTTAAAAACGGCACGGACTTAATTATTATGAAAAACTATTACAGAATCGCCTTTTACAGCATTAAGTGGCATTAATTATGTCAAATTAATATAATACTGATTGAAATGGATTCTTAACAAAATTAAAAATCGCAGTCTGCTGAATGTTTGTGGGTGTAAAGATCGTCAGTTCATTAGTCAAAGTGACTACGCAACGATCAGATGCACTGAGCGCGCAGCATGTTAATGTCGCTGACTGACGGACTTTCCCCCGGTATCCACACAGCTGACAATTTTCTTTTTTATTAAAAATGTATCTAAATTCAGCTGTATAAATTTCATACGGTATGAAATGACTTTATATTTAAAATTTTTTGACATGTTCATATACGGTACGTGACTGACGTATAATCCCCCATCTGCTATAGGCTACAGCTGATTATTATTTTTTGGTTGTAAATGATCTAAAAAATTATCCCCTAAATTTTGGCGCGGTATGAAGTCACTCGAAGCAAAAACTTTTCTGACAACGTTCACATACTCTCACCTTTAGCTCTACCACTACTGGAGTAGCTGACGCTCAGATCTCTTATGTATTAAGGGAAAACTATTATTGCTATGATTTTCAGCCGGTATGAAATGACTCGTTCAAATGTAGCGCTACCTCCCGTACTATAAGCAGAACGCTTGGCAGGCCGGAAGTGAGGTTGTTGGTCGGTCTACTGACGGGACACAGTTCTCTGAAGAGGCACCTCAACCTGATAAGGCTGGAGAACAACACATTATGTCGAAAGTGTGGTGAGAAGGAGGAAACTTCTTTCCATGTTTTATGCGAATGTGATCGCCCTCGCATCACTGAGGCAGAAATATCTGGGAGAAGGATACACTGACACCAGTTATATACGAGAGGAAGGCCCCCATGACTCCTTCGTTTCGCGAAAAGGGCTGGTTTGATGTGAACTGCTGCCTGAACATGGAGCACTGAGGATGGTTTAGGTGCAATGGGTCCTAGTGGCAGTTATTATTATACGCAACCCCCTAATAATAATAATAATAAATACAATTCTTTCAATTGATCAACATAATCCAAACCGGCCACTTTATGCAAGCGATAGATTTTGTTTTAAGATTGCATTATGAAGTAGAACAACTATTAGAAACTCGAAAAATATTTTTTGAACGATTACACTACTTTATCCACTTATTACGTAGGGATCTTTCTTATTAAAGACTACTCGCTTGGCTCTAATTGTGTTGTGAGAGGATAATACTTGCTACAATAACTCAAACCCCATCAAGAATATCTTAACATATCTTTAATTATGAACCAAACAAAACTGATTCTACTTAGCTTGATGCTATACTATTTCCCCAAATATTCACAATAAATGTTCCCTCACCTTAATTTGTCCTCGTGGCTTCTTCCGGTCAGCCCGTGTCGCCCCGACGTACACTTTCACTCGTTCCACCCAAAAAAGCCCCGTCTCGAATTTAGTCGCCTCTATTTAACTTCTCTGTCCCCACTCAGTTTTACTCGTCTAGCTCGGTCGTTGGCTTACTACAAAATGCAACTACAGTACAGTCTCGCTAATCCGGACTTGACGGGATTAGTGAAAGTCCGGATTAGACGGAAAAAGCCTAAAAAACGCATGAAATGTATACAGTTTGTGTTTTTAGTGAGAAAACGTATTAAAACTGGTGTTTTGGTAATACAGTATACAGTAAATATCAGCGACCACAGAATTAAATAGACTAGTCAAGTCGAACGCAAGAGTGAAGCTAGTTTTAGAGTCAAATACTCACACAATATGATATGACGGATGCAAGTCGCGAGCCGAAGGCCGGCCGCCCGTACATGTTGCCACATTACCCGCGAAACGAAGCTCGTGTTCTAACTGTTGTATGATAGAAACTACAATAACCAATTTTTTCAAAAAATACTTTTTAGAAAATTTAGCTTTTCAGCTACATTTCTCTCGCTTGCATGACGCACCTGCCCTAAAAACAAAATATTTTCTCGCAATGCAACTTGTTAAAGTCACGAATTAAAAAGTATAAAAAAGTTTGGACTTTATTCGATTTTTAAAGTGCAAACCATTTTTATTTTAAAATTTTGAACACACCATTAGCGTCCCACACTATTAAACTGTAAGTTTGTCAAATTTCAAAGATTTTTGAGCATTTTCAGCTATTGAAACAACAGTGTAAATAAATAGGGCGCACTGAAAATTTCACTCCAGACGTTTAACGAGAAACAAATCAAAAAGGGACTGTTGATTCGACAGGTAGTTAGTTAGACAGACAGTCTGCAGTCAGGTATAGTGCGGCGAGCTGGTGAAGGGAGTCACTTCCTTGAAATACTTTGGGACAAAAGATAATTGGCCGACCCTTTCTATCCTCGGCTGAGCTTTCTCTTCACGCTAAAAATAGCCAAGGACAAAATGAGCCCTTAACTATTTTCGCTCTCGGCAAACAACAATTGCGTGTACTGTACCCAGTAAAATACTGCAATTTCTAGTTTTTTTTTAGGGCCGTCCGGATTATTGGAGACCGGATTAGCGAGACTGTACTGTATGCGATTTGACTTCATCGCGTGTTGTACCGTAGGCTACCAATAAAATTTTACATCTAATATAGTTAAAATATAAATTAATAATAACCCTCATCTCACTTCGTATCACACTCCAAGTAAAAATATCAATATTAGGCCTTCAAATATGTACGAAGTATTGAAATAATTCCAGAGGAAAACATCTCTATTTCATTTTGAGTGTTATAAGAGTTCTTTACCATCCAGGCTATCAGCTAATGTACCTGCAAATAGGTAGAGGCGGGGCGCGAAGGGAAGGGGATTGGTTGCCTAGCAACAGGTGACTTCCCTTTGATGTCTGTTTCATTTGATGCATCAAGTGCCGTTTATCCATGTAATATAATAAGTGTAAGTCTGTATAAAAGAAGTTGAACAAAAACTTTCACATTAGGTTACATTTAACTGTTAGGTTACATTTTGGTTACATGTAAATCTCCGCCATATTGGATGGATTTTACTTTAACTTAATTATCTGTTCTGTTATTTTTATCTCAAACTGTCAACTTACCGCTCATTTTAAAGAACACGTTACCGAAGTGCCTTCTTTTAACATGGAAATGTTTTCCCGCTGTGGTCAGGAGAAAACTTCGTAGTCATCCCGATGCAACGATAGATGTATCTCGATCTAATTTAATTTAATTTCTTTTACCTAGTAGGGACATTAGAAATTAGTAATTGAAAAAAATGTAGGCGATTGATTACTACATTGAAAACTATAGGTGATTGTATACTATACTAAAAAAAATAGTGTGCTTAAGACCACACGTTGGAAGTGATAACTTCTATGACCAATTTATATTTTTTTGTCCGTACTAATATTAGAGGAGGAGGAATAAGGATAAAATAATTTAAAACATTAATGACTTTGCTGACTTTGGTATTTAATATACATATAACACAAATATCATATATATATATACATACATACTATATCTCGAGCGGTGACGGTCGCGAGTTTGATGCTTTTTCCTCTCCCAATAAGAAGTGCTATGTAGTATATTTGCGTTGCGTACATACATATATATATATATATATATATATATAATACATACTATATCTCGAGTGGTAACGGTCGCGAATTCAATGCTTTTTCCCCAAGCAAAAAGTGCCCAACGCCGCTAAAGAAGTTTTCACTTCAAAAATATAGGTAATTTTCTATGACTATATTGAAAAAATATAGGCGATTGCCTACTACATTGAAAAATATAGGCCATTGTTCATTATGTTGGAGGGAACTTTTGTTTACAAATTTTTGTTGATAGGTAACACCATATGACCTCAAGGGGTGGACAATTTGGGGGGTTGAAGGACAAACAATTCATAACTAGGCACCGTATCAAATACGGAGTTATTGTAAACCTTCTAAATATATTATCTATAATTTCTGTTTGGAACAGTTTTGTATAGGTCTAAAACTTACACCTTGGGATGAGCGAAATGTGGCCACAGAACAAAAAATGGATTACTAAAGGCACAGTATTGAGTCCGTTAAAAGTGGTTGTAAAATATTGTAATTTCAATAAAAACTTTTGTATGGAGTGGACAAATTGAGATGAAAGTAAAACAACATTTCTCAATCGTAGTCACAGTTAAATCAAATCATCGTTGTAAAACTTCTAAATATTGCTAAAATATTGTTGTTGAAGAAAATCTTTTGCTTAAAATTTTTGTTTGACAAGAGCAACCATGATAGCAAAAGGCGAATAAATTTGTTTAATGCTTAGCTTAAGGGAACTTCGAAATTTACCCGTGCCTGTAGGTCGAGCTTAAAAGCGATTGTTCTTTCTACTTTCTATGTACGGGGTGGTAGCTAATCGAAAAAAATACGTCAGGTTTAGGTTTCCTTAAACGTGAACGTTTTCATTTTCTATTCATCGAAATCTGTCAATATTTATTTTATGATTAGAAAGTTATAAAAATTAAAATAGTGTCCTTTTTAAATCGAGACAAAGCACTATTCCCTCCCTCCTTCCTTTCCTTTGAAAGCTTATTGTACTATAGACAATGAGAATAAGTCTACGAATTCTTAGTCTTTTCTAAATGGGTGTATCTTTCATGGAACAAATATTTATTTGGTTTCACAAATCACTATATGTATTTCACACATTTAATTGTTGAAGGTCCTTACAATCTATTTCGAGTTGTGTACATATGCAGAGTGCCAGAAAAGTAACGGACAGTTCAATAACCCAAAAAAGACATAATGTTTTATAAATCTCTTTTGAATTCTTTATATAAAAAAATACTATTTTTTGGTCTATGAGTCATTATTGAACCACCTTAAATAATTCCTTTTTTGGCAGCTCCGTGGGTGGTGAGGAAAGAGAAATGGATTATAGGGTAGAAGAAAGCTAAAATATATGCAATAGATTTATGTTACTAAAATGAAATACAAATGTTATAGTAAAATGATTTCAAAATACGCCGCGAGTCAGTCAGGAAAGTTGAAAACATCAAGGAAAGTAAAAGAAACAAATTGCCAAAATTGTGTGAGAAACCTGTTGTGTTATGTCATGTTTAACACATATATGACGTAACACATGTCATATGTTTACACATGTCATGTTTAAGTGTTTTATAAACTTTATAACGACCTCTATTGACTAATTGTGCGACTTTATGATGAAACCATAGCGTTTACGAGGCGAGTGATAGACCACTAGACAGAACTATAGGTGTAAAACTAAAAATAATTTACTGTTTTAAAACTACGTTAGATTTACTTTCTAAAGTTAGTTTGAAGTACCAGTTCATAAAGACTAATCTTGTTTAGGCGTAGAAAAAGACACAGATATAAATAAACAACTTTTTTAAATTGCTGTATGTGTATGCGACCTAAATTTATAAATATTGAATAACTAGAAAGCACCCGAAGAAATCAAGTGCAGATTAATTTGATACACATCAGAAAGTCTATAATAATTGTTGTATTCTCTTTAAAGAGTCAAGAAGCAGTCCTGACAGGAACAGTCTCGCAGTAAACATTTTACTTGAAGGGTTGAAATACATTTTGGAAAACAAAACTACTTAAATATTTGGGGAGTTATTTTAAACCCAAAAATATTAAATACATCCATTTAGGTAGACATATATTATTGTGCATTTTAAAATTCACTAATGTTTTTATCGTCAGTAGGCTTATATTTTTCAATTAACAGAAGCACAAACTTGTATGATTCTATTAAAATAGCGATATTTCAGACTTATAGCCCAAGACAGATCACGCGCATGCGCTATCCATACATGAACGAAGTTAACCGACATGACAGAAAGAATCAGGTGTATGATACGACAAAAAATTTAGCCTGAAAGTTGTAAAACATAACACTAGGTTGAAGTACTACAGCTGATTGACGCAATCAGCTTGTAATGTTAATGCATAAATCAAATTATACAACCTTGCGTATAGGCTATGTTATACTCTTTTGTTACTCACGTACGAACGTAGCAAGTACATTCGATTTTATAAGAATTTATACGACTTTCAAAATGAATGTTAGAAAGACCCGAGAGGAGTTATGTTTCTCATAATTAATCTCCATTGTCCAATAATATTTGCATTATTATTGTAAATATCTGTTAAAACGTGAAGCGATTAATTCGATTGAATAACTGAATATAGTTAATAACATACAGTACTCTTGGGAGGTAGGCTTCAACCAAATCTTGTTATTTCCATCTGTCTGGTTTGTTTACGTTCACACAGTTGTACCCGAGGAAATATTATTCTGCCATACGTCAACTTAGGTTGAGAGTTTTGAAACATTTCATGCCAATAAAATTAAACCTGTAATATCTACTTTGAAAATACCTATTATTGTATAAACTCTTTTATATCACATCTGAAGTTGGTGTAGAAACGTAAAAAAATAATGGCTATGTGGGTGTCGGACATGGAACAATTTCCGTAGCTGTTTAAGATTTAACCAAATCATATTAAATTATCTTACCACTTGAGTAATAATTATTTCACCGTATGAAATTTTAGAAAAATAAATTAATTTAAAAGAACAATAATAATCTAGGCCTATATCTCAAAAGTGGTTCGTCCTATAGTCTTTTCAATGAATAGTACTCGTAGTCTACTTAGAAAAAATGTGGACAAACTATTATTTTCAAAATCTTCAATCCGGCTATTACGAGTATAATGTACGGTATCCTACCATTTTGTTTTTGAACTTTGAACCATTAAAAAAACTGAGTTTTTTTTTTATAATTGTACTGTGCTATCAGCTATCAATCTTGATCACGCCAATAAACTAGTATAATTAACACTATCTTGGTCCTTACAGATCCTTTCATTAAATTGGCAAATAACTAATTACTTTACTAAACTCTTAATGGACTGCCCACCTTATTGTATATACAGGATATATACCTTATTATATATTGTTATACAGGACGTGTTGTCAAATATATCACTCATTCAACCTGTGTTAGGCGTTCGGAAAGGTGGCGACAAAAAAACGTTCGCTAACATCTAGGACTTACGTCACCTAAGGACGCGAAGTGTCATTGGTTCTTCGCGAAACATCGTGATTTTGTATATATTTGTTCACATGATTTTGTGTTTTTTGGTGTAACGTGAAGCCTTGCTTCGAATAATTTTATATTTGACGACAACGCGTCCTGTATCGCAGTTATATACAATTGGAACAGCTATAAGGTGGGTGTAATCCATTTAAGAGTTTAGTAATTTATCTATCACCCCATCTACAAATGTCTTCAAATTGTACTACTAATTACTTGTATTAGTCACATGTGATTTTTCTATTCAGTTTTCTAAAGTTTTTCTACAGTTCAGTTCTAGTCATAAGTTCTCTTTGTTATTTTTATTTTAAATTTTTAACATAGGCTTACGATTCCTAATTACTTTTTTAAACTTTAACTTTAGGCTTCTACATGACCACATACTAGTTGCCCCCTAATTAGTGGGGTTTAGTGCCTCAGTCAGTTCCGAGTAAAACACTACACACTTCCCACAGAATTGGCATAATACGTCCTTTTTACAAATCCAAAACTGGCTGATCATCGTTAAATTATTTGTGTCGTGTGAGAGAATTTATAATTAGTTTTACCTTTCAGCAGTTGTGACTATTTTCTTTTTATGTTGACAATTTTAAAAGAGTTGATGTTTTCAGTATTTTTACTTTCTCCACCCTATACGTAGTACAAGGAGAAAGTATTGTTTTCGTAAAAATGTTCGAATTTGAATTTTTAGTGGAATTATCTGTTTTGGTGCTCCCTGAACCCCAAATTTTTTTTGTGGAATTAACTGTGTTGGTGCTTCCTGAACCCAAAAATATTTTTAGTGGAATTTTTTGTTTTGGTGCTCCCTGAACTCAAAAAAGTGGTTTTTTGGTGATGTCTGTCCGTGTGTCTGTAAGGATGTGTACAGAGCTGGAGACCATACCAATGGTCCGATTTTGATGAAATTTGGTATGTAGGTGTAGTTCTGGAATATCTCCATTCGTTGTTTTCATTTATTCAAATTTTTGATTTTTAAGGGGTTTTACCTCCCAAAAATTGCCAAAAAACGAGAAAAATCTAAATTTCTCAAAAACGGCTCTAACGATTTTGATAAAATTTGGCTTATTTGTAACCCTTAATGTACCCTACCATATGCAAAAAAACGCATCTATCTAAAAATTCTCGTTTAGGTAATAATAATAATAATAACTGATTTTTGGGGGGTTTTGGCCAAAAAGGGGGTTCTTTTTCAAAAAATTTCCAAATCTTTGTTCGTGCATCTATACAGGCCTAATTAACATGTTTGGTGCAAATTTGTTCGAAATCGATCTAATAGTTTAAATAATAATAATAATAATAATAATAATATAATCTATAGGCCTATATATAAAAGCCAAATCCACTGACTCACTGATCACGATTTCTCAAACACTGCTGAACGGATCGGAACGAAATTTACTATGTAGCTTCCTCTACGGCCGTAGGTGCTGATAAGAAACGGTTTAAAAAAATTCGAAATCTTAGGTAGGGTTTGGGGGGTCATAGTTACTAAATCACGACTTCTCCAAAACCACCGAACGGATTGGAATGAAATTTGGTATGTAGCTTCCTTTAGGGTCCTAGGTGCTCGCTAATAAAGGGTTAAAAAAAAAAAAATCGAAATTTTAGGGGAGGTTTGGGAGGGGGGTGAAAGTTACTAAAACTCCCTATACGAAATACATAGTGTAATTTATATTTATTGATATAGGCTAATATATTTTTTGTTAATATACATTTAACTTTGATTTGTCTATCCGTGCAAAGCCGGATCGGGCTAGCTAGTATAATAATATAATATGGATGTGTGTTACATGCATCTAATATTTTCCATGGTAACATTTTCCTACTTTTGCAATTCTAAATAACCATCTCCTATGCTACTCTTGGTAAGGTATAAAGTTTCAACTGGGAGTATGTAGCAGTTATCTGGTACCGTTTATTATTTATATAAACATGTTTGAAGCTCATCGTTTTAGGTTTAGATTTACTGTGCGGCTAGTATGATATAAAATAAGGCGTTTGTTAGAATTAATACAGCCGGGTGAGCTCTTTTGCCCAAAAGTTCATTTGATCACAACAATTTTAGATAATTCGACCACGCAGCTGAGCCGCTGACGTGAGTTGAGCAAATTTCCAAAATTAAGTTTATAGGCCTATGTTTTAGGGTTTCAACCAACAATTACCTACAATATTAGTGTTTCATGGAACCTTCACACTGAGCTATTGCATTATTTACATCATAGGTAGACTGCTAAAATGCTTCGTTTTCCGACGAGTTTGGTTTTTTATTGAATAATTCTTATCTCTAGAACGGGTCCTCACCAAAGTAAATACTTAGTTTGAAAATAAAATTCGTTATAAAATAGTTCCTATTAGAATGGTATAAGTGTCATAGCTATAGAACAAATAGTAACAGTAAAGAAGCGTCCAATAGTTTGATGCCTTCATCATCCATAGCAGCAATGTGTATGCAATAATTACTTTGCAAAACCAATTAATTAAATTAGATGTTGTTTTACCATTACCCTTTGTTCGATAGATATGAGAGTTATTTAATTCCATTCAAATTGTGCATGGTACTCATCAATTGCTGAGAGAAGTAGGTTGTATCATTGAAATGCATTACAATGGACTCTGATTTACTGTTATCCTTTGTAGTACAGCAGTTGAGCAATTCGATATGAACTCGCAACAAAATTATCGGCTAATTGGAAAACGGACCATTTTATTAACTATGGTTCTTGGAACTTTCTTACTGTAAATATTGCAACAGACACGTAATGGAATTATAATTCTACATTTTTGAAACACCCTGAATATAGGGAATTTCATATGTCACTATTATGTAAAATTTTTATTTTGTCTTATCACCTCTTTTAAATATCACAATTTTATTTAGATCTAGTTTTACATATTCATGTTTAAGGATCGGTGTCACAATATCTTGACATATTCAACCTCAGGGAAAATTGTAATAGGTTATTTCCCACGGGTGTGGGTGGGAACTTTAGTAAAATTAAATTAAAGTAAAAGTTTGTTGTTGAAGTTGGCAGCACTGAAAGTTCCTACATCTAAACTTTGTACTTTCCTCTTGGGCGTCAAGTAGTGAAGAAATCGTAACCTTATTATAACAAGTTACGTGGTATGTTATTCGAATAAAATAATTCTGCACTGCCTCTTACAGGAAATACCACAATGAACATTGCGGCGTGGGAATAATATTTCATTAAGTTGACAACATTCTCTCATCCTTACGGAATCTATAAAGGGAACAATATTCCATGCATATTAGAATTCCTTAGTTGGGTCACTGTGTCGTAACTGCTTCCATTGTTTACCATTTTGTAATTAAAATTTTCACGTAGGCAATTTTTAGGTAGATTCGAAGAATACATATCGTAGGCCTAGACATTGTCATAATGCCCAAAATACTTCCTGACTGAATTATAGATGAACTATCTCGGGGTAGTTCATTAATGGCCAAAATCTAACCAATGGGATCGAAAAACTTTAAAATCACTAGAATTTTAAATGAGATAAAATTTCGTCCGTTTAAAGTTATTAAAAGATACTAAAATTAAATAAAGTTTTTAATCAAATAAAGTAGTAACAACAAATTTTCTTTAAAAGGTTTTTGGTAACAATGCCCTAATCTCATTGGGTGGAAAAATAGAGGTTGAAGGGCAAAACATGCATCACGCATTTAGCAGTCCCAGTATCAGGCCCCCTTTATTTAAACGGAATTTGCCGCAAATAATATACAAATTAGTTTCAGGCTGATAAATAATATATACGTATCGAAAATCTCGGTCTAGTTCATTATAGCAAAAATGTTATTAAATTGCTAGGAATGGGGATGATTATAAATTGTGTTTTTTGAAAACCTCTTACGGATTGCAGTGCTCTTCTTGGGAAATAAATTCTCGAGGTGTGCCTCATTGATCAATATTGGGTCCTTTACTGTTTTTGATCTACATAAATGACCTGCCTTATAATATTGGGGAAGCAAAAACTGTCCTGTTTGCTGATGACACCTTTTTAACGGGAAGAAGAATATTAACCTAGAAAAATCTATTACTTTATCACTGATTATGGCAGAAAATTGGTTTTTGGCATATGGTCTAAAACTGAATAAAAATAAAACTCGGTTAATGCAGGTCAGTTGTAAACAATTAAAAGACAAAATTTCAATTAATCATTTAGAACCAAGTACATACTCTTAAAAATTTCTGGGAGTGATAATTGATGAAAACATAAACTGAAAATTTCATAACTTATTTTACCTTTATTTTAATAAACTTAATTCAGCTTGTTTTGAACTACGTATTATTTCACTTATTTCCAATCCAGATACAATTAAAACAGTGTATTTTGCATATGTTTTCTCAGATATGGTGTTGCTCTTTGGGGTACTCGGTAGAGTCTGGAAAATTTTCTATTCAAAAGAGAGTTACAATAATAATTTGTAATTTAAAAGGTAGGCATAAATTCAGTTACTAAATTAAAATTTGTATCTTTTCCCTGTATATACATACCGAATGTCCTGCTCTTTTTTTAGAAGCAATTATATGGGTGTCGATCAGTACAAACATGGATATTCCATGAGACGGAAAATGCTTTAATACCCAGAAGCCTACATGGATTAAAGTTGTTTTAGGACGAGGTGCACTATTCTAGTCTCAAATTGTACAACAGGTTGCCAGGTGGTATAAAGGAAGTGCCTTGCATTAAAGGTTTAAAAATAAAAGCTTTTCTTGTAAAGCGGGCATTTTACTCGGTGGAGGAGTACATGAAGCTTTAAATAAATTACATAGTTGTTTAATGTTTACTGTATGATTGATGTGATAGAGTTTATATAGTTAAGTATGTCTTTTTTTATTACTTGTATTATATGTGTATTATTTTTATATGTGTATTAATTTGTATTGTATTGTATTCTCTATTATATTTGTCCTCATTTATTTGTCTACTTGCAGCAATGCTATTGAAACCGAATGAGGCTAATAAATCAAATCAAATCAAATCAAAATGAAACCTTGTAAATCACTGAAACGTTTTAATATGAACAATATTTTATGAGTTTAAAATTGTTTTATCTCCTATTAGTACAAGCCAAACAGTAAATGGCTTAAACCTGGAACTTTTGCGAAATAGTAGGAAATCTCCTATTTGTGTTGTTGTTACTCTATAAAATACGTAAATCAAAGTATATACTGTTCCTTAACCCACTTTTTATTTTAAAGGGTTTAAACCACGAATATTTCTTCAGTATTAGGAGCCATTTTTGAAATGATGGATTTTAACAACTGAACGTCGGCAAAACTAAACCATTCGATTGGTTTTTTAAAAGCTTTAATTTTGTACTCTTGCTCTTTTTTGATCAAATGCATAATTGTCTTTTCAAGTAATTTAATAAAAACGTAAAAAACTACTTTTATGGGTGAAATTGGCAATTTCCAATCAATATTATCTCGAAAAGCATGAATTTGATCAAAAACGTTCATACTACTACCTTTCTTTCTTAGAATTTGATTCTCTATCAGGTTATGTGGGTTTTTTTTTCTAACCCGTAAGAAGGGGTGGAAACCACCACCAATCAAAATGCAGGAAAAATTACCATATAGATTCTTATTTGGATACCTAATAAAACATATTAAACAAGAAATTAAAAAAATCTCTTCTATTCTTTAAAAGTTTCAGTTATAAAGCTAGGCTGACTATACTATAAGTGTAGTTCCACACTAATATTTTAGAAAGGTATGTTAACACCAACTTACTTTTTTATGGACACAGCAACTGCCGTATTTTTTGTGGCAGGTACCCTTCACCTTATAATAATAATAATAATAATAGTTTGATCAGTAATTGCAATTCTGGATTAACACTGACGTATGGTAAGACTGAACGTGCTATATGGCTTGCACAGAAAGAATATGTTGAAGTCTGGGTTTAGGTAGTTAAAGAAGGGAGCTAGCTTGAAGCTGGTTGTTCACAAACCTTGCGCTACGGCTTGCAGTGGACTCGCTAATACCTTTACCTTCATAGGTTAGTTATAAGTTCGGGACAGCAGAGGAAATAATAACGTTTGTAATTTAACTAATAGTCCAGTCAAATTATAATTTTACCTTACAAAAGGTCCAGTAGTATTTTTTATCTTGTATATATAGGTAGGAAGTGTTCGAGAAAAAAATGTAAATTCTGAAACCCTCGGCACAACTTTTGGCAGCCCGAAAACCGCGATTTTTGGCATTTATTTCAGTTTTTTCTAAATATTCCCAAAACGAGTTGTTTTAGAGGAAAACCTTTGAATACAAATCATGTAGACCATTAAATTGCCTACAACTTGTGTGCATAAAGTTTTTTCTACGATCATTAGAGAGCGCGCCTCTCAAAGATGGACAATTTTTTCCTAAATGGTTGAAAATCCTAAAATTGCCTGTTTCCGACCAAGCTATGGTCAGTGAGCTTCATTTCTTGCCGTCAACATTTATCCCATTTCCTTTCCCAACTTTTCGAGCCCCTCCCCCTCTCCACCACACACACATCCCTCCCCCCCGATGATCGAATGTAGATGGGTTAAAAAATAAATAGCAAACTGAATTATATGAACTGAACAACAATGTTCTTTTATTAAAGGTTCTTTTAATATAAATGTTGAAATGTGATATAAAGTTAATAATCTTTTATGTAAGTAAAAGTAATTGTATACAACTTTTCCAATGAGAGGAGCGACTGGCAGCAACTGGAGCGACAGGAGTGTTCATTTGGCAGATGATCCTGTAAAGGAAATGCATTGAAAATATATAAAAATATACTTAAAAAAATTTTGTTTAAAAAACATCTAAAACACACCACTGTTCCTTTGTTAGCGCTTTCTGCAATTAAAATGTCGCTGCCAAATTATTTTTTAAGTCGGGCTTTGATTGTTCTGACGTCTGGTTTCTGCTCCTCGACAGTTAAATTAATCAAATCTTCTATGGGAAACTGGTATTTTTCTTTAGATTGTCTAAGATAGTCGAAATTCGTTGCATATGATCATCAACATAACTCGCTGGACGGTATCGACGTTTCAACCCACTTTGTGAAGGTTTGTTATACAAATACTTATAGCCAAGCAAGTGGTACCATGCATCTACAGCAACCAAGTCGTCTTCATTTTTTATTCTATCAATTACCTTCCTCCCTCACTCATCCCCACGCTCCTCGGCCCTTCTCATTACGTTCTAATGTTATTATGATCCGACAATAGGTGGATGGTGGATGATATTCCTTTTGCGAACAGGCAGACGGCGCTGCTTTTCATGGAAATTAGCAGGTATCG
This sequence comes from Philaenus spumarius, assembly GCA_018207615.1. NCBI lineage: Eukaryota > Metazoa > Arthropoda > Insecta > Hemiptera > Aphrophoridae > Philaenus > Philaenus spumarius. Next base: position 126,940 of record JAGFPH010000129.1, on the reverse strand, counting down.
ACTCTCCACAAAACATACACTGGTGTTTGAACGAAAACGTTTCTTTTTTAACGTTGCTGCAGCCACACCACTTGGTTTATATTTTTTCTTACGGTTTAGATGAGAATCAATCTTCCCTTTGTTGATGTATGTGAAATAGCAGACTTCGTGAATAGTCAGCTCTGTAAAAACGACTGATGTGACCCCTCCCTTCGCCCGATGCTGCAATCACGTAAATTATTAAGTGCTTTTTTGCCTAAATGTCTCACTTCACCTTCACTCAATGTATTTTCACAGACGAAATAAATGCCTGGGTCAGGCAGAACTCTCGCACTGCCCGAACTGAAAACCAAACAATTTTGAAGAAAAAGTAAAAACATATATTCTTTCAAAATATACCAGGAAAGATTTGGAACAGATTATTTCTGTTGACTTTAGAATGGTTTGCTGAATAAATAAATATTAGATAAGCTTCTGAATTGAACTTTGAGCCACTGTTTGAATTTACGTTTTGGATGCCATGCTGTGTTGTGTAAATAATTTACGTAGTCTAACCATTTGGATTTCTCCAATTTTAGTGAGAGATAAAGTTTATTGAGGTTGTTTTTCGTTGTTATTTGAAATGAAAATCCTATTAGTTAAAACGGCTTAAATATAGACGCGAGAATTTTGTTTTACGAAAACACCACAAACCCTGCTCTATTGAAGGTATCCATATTACCTACGACAGAAACATTAAATAATTTAACTTTAATTTTACTGACCATAGGTTGGCCGAAAACAGGTGAATTAGAAATTTTCAACCGAGTAGGCGTGAGGGGGAGGCTCGAAAAGTTTCGATGCTAATGGGATAACATTTTTAATTTAATGTTGACGGCAAGAAATGAAGCTCACTGAGCATAGCTTGGTCGGAACAGGCGATTTTAGGATTTTCAACCATTTTGGAAAAAATGGTAAATCTTTGAGAGGCTGTAGCGCGCTTCCTTGGTCGTAGAAAAAACTTTGTAAGTAAAAGTTGTAGTCCCAAAGAACAGGCTGCCAAAAGTTGTGCCGAGGGTTTCAGAGTTAACATTTTTTTCTCGAACACTTCCTACCTATATATACAAGATAAACAAATAAAAAACTACTGAACCTTTTGTAAGGTAAGCCGTTTTTTAGGATAATTTGACTGGACTATAACCTTTTCACGGATGCTCAGTGATTTTTTACAGTGGTTTTTGAAAAAAATGGCGGATTGCAACTAAACTAAACCGAATTCGAAAAAGTCACTGAACATTTTTCATTTATTTCCATGAATGGAGTCCGATCCTGTGTTGCCCACTAAGTTTTTTTGTCACATCCTGTATAAATATGTATACATAAATACTATTATTGACCCTTTCAAATCCTGCTCATTCAAATATGACACAGAGAGAAAACAGTTTCATTCTCATAAATAAATACTAAGGTTGACTTGTGAGATTATAACTTGATAGAATAAATTTAAACACAAAATCTCACTTCTAATAGCTTTCAACGACAATGTCGCCACGCCACCTTCAATGATGCACGTGCTACAATAATCATTAGCTTGATAATAGTTAGCTTAGCTATAATTAACAA
>JAGFPH010000129.1:87581-114658 GCA_018207615.1 Philaenus spumarius | reverse complement strand
GACCGAAATCAATAACTTCCCTTTATTGGTAGCGGGAAGTTAAAAAAAACTATTTAAAAATAACATTAAGACCTACTTAATGAAGCCTACCGAACTATGCATATGCGGATTTTTAACTCGGTAAATTTGTACAATATAAGGATTATAAAACTGTAAGCCCATTTGTTAAACATTTTTATTTACATACGTTATTATATATTTAAAGAAAGATAAAAATAATACCTTTAAATGCTTTTTATTTCGTATTGATCATAAAATGATTTAAAAGTTATTAATTTTATAGTGAAGAAATTAATAATCGAATGTGTTTATATATTATACGAAGATGTACGAAAGTTTCCGAAGTTAAACGAGTATAGGCATCTCTTTTTTAAATTTGTATAAACAAATATATTGATGATAAAAGGTTGTATTTATATATAATTTATAACCTCAAAGCAAATATTATAAAGTATACATTAATCCTATAACTCATATTTAAACAATTCAATTTCACAAGAAACTAACCTAACCTAAATTAGCTTAACCTATCCGATATTTGACTGACACTTTGAATGAACACTACGTTCATGCTAGTCCAATATTTGCACAGCTATGAATTTTGTCGTTAATTTCGAAACCTACATTTTAAACGTTAAAATGGTAACGTAAAAACTGCGTACTGTATCTAATAAAATCGAATCTTTCTTCCTGAGTCAAATCGATACCGATAAGAGCATTGCAACGAATTGGCTTTTAGGATTACGGAAGGGGGAACATAGAAGGGAGTCTGGCTCCAAGTATAAGTGACTAATTTTAATTTCCGTGTAAAATGTATTCTTTCAATTGCACACTAAATAAAATAAATACACAATACAGCAACACTCGTATATGTTGTTTTTTTTTATCCAGGCGGTTAAAGGATCCGACATCAATAGGGTTAAATATAGAATATCCGCTGACCTATATTATACATGTCCAAGGGAGAATCGCCAGTTTTTAGTTTGTGAAACCTTTTTATAGAGTGAATGTACATTTGACTTAACCCTAGTTTAAAGCTATAAATCGTCACTCGCGTTTTGGACCCATGAAATTTTATGTTTTATTACTAATGTTCTTGGTCTGCCATCTGTCAGAGTTCAGCTTGTAGTTATGAGTTATTTCATCCCCAGTCCTACAATCAAAAAGTAAAAGTGTTAAGAGAAAAAATAAAACAAAATATTTTTCACATCGCATTTCTGTGACGAAACATAAGTGGAACTTTTAGTTCTAATACTTGGAAAATATAATTTAAATAATATATTAATTGTATCCACATTAAAATTTCTTAATAGGCTAAGTTAAAAAATTAAAATTTTAAAAAATCCCTAAAACAACAATATAATTATTGCTACAGCTGTTTCGCCGCTGACCATCATCAGACAACTAAATCTGAAATGTACAAAAACAACTTAAAACCAACATCTATGTTATGGGGGTATCGTGGAATAGCAAGAGAAGGGGCTGACCTAGGAGTACCTGAGAAGGACAATTATATTGTTTAAAAAAAATCTTTTGTAAGTTTTATTTTATACCCTATAACTCAATGAATTAAATACATTTTGTTAGTTGTAGTCTTTCGTGCCTACATGTTTCGCAAAAACAAGTACCATCTTCAGGGCGGCTAATTATAGTATAACTTATCATATAATTTTACACAACACTCAATTTAAATAAAAACACACACTTATTACATAGATTTAACTTGTCACCTAAATAACACTTACTAAATAAATGTTTGTTTATTAAACTTGCTTGGTTAAATCATGTCTCTTCTAGACAATGCCATGACTGTTGCTTTCAGTAAATTGCTTACAAAAGACTAACAATTCTATCATATACGTAAATTAGATTTTGGCTACGTAAATCATTATTATACTAAGTATATTCTTTTGATTTACTAGTCGTCTACCTTACCTTTTATTTCGTCATAAACACTTCTTTTGTTGATTCATTAGGATGGTCGTATACCATTTAAAACGAATCAATTGATGATGAAATTATTACAGGCAAGGAGAATACATTGCCTACTAACTATTAAAATCGACCAGCTGCTCAAAATTTGAAATAGCAGCAAGGCTTCAGCACCATGTCATATAATTTTATTTTTTTTTTAAAAACTTTCCAAATGTAAATTTAAAAATTAACACAATAATATGCTAGGTTCAGTTACTGTTTACCTTCGGAATTATTTTGAATCTTACATGAGAATAGTTTTTTAAATCATAAGATGGTTCGTTGTAAGTATTTTAACAAGTTAAATATTTATCAGGAACATTTTGAAAAATTACAGAATTTTTAAATTTTCCTGGCAGTTACGAACTGAGAAATTCACTTTCGTTTTTAAGTAAAAGTTTAGTTAAACTAAAATAAAAATGATAACATTAAATTGTAATAAATGTCGAATTGAAATGAAAAATAATAAAACCTTGTATTATTTTACACAGATATATTTAGGAAAATTTAAATCTAAAAAAAATATTTTGTACTATTTAATTTTGATTTTTAATGTTTGTTCTTTAAAAGAAATATTGTGAAATTGTAAGATTAAAAAGAAAATTAAAGAATTGGATAGATTAACATACTATGTAAAATCATTCTAAATGAAATTTAAACAATCAAATATTGATTTTTTTCACTGTTAAATAGGAGAGGCTCAGTCCCTAGTATCAAGAAATTGATTGACGTGAGTACTGGATCAGAGCTAGTGTTAACAGTGAACAAAGTTTATCATATTTTGAGAAGAGCAGCTTTTGAAAGTGTTCCACTGGAAAATTCGAATAGTTTTCTAATCTTTCATTTGATGTTACCAATAACTAATTGAGGTTAATCTTTCCACAAGCTATTTGTTACCATTAGATTTTCTCCCAAATAATTAAACTCTATGGAAGTGAACAGTGACAAAGGCAGAACTTATATAGGTTGTGTGGATTTAATGTTCTACATGTCAAAAGTTTTCAAAAGGATACCCTGTAAATTGCGTATATTGGTAACACAATTCAAACTAATTAAACACCTCGTTGTTTCCCGTAATGTTTAGAATAACATTCAAAGTAGTCGAAAAACTATATATCGTAATGTTCGATGTCTTTTTAACGTATTTTAAATCAAATAAGCGTCTTTCTAATTTCTTCCTTTCGCCTTCCAACGATGTTTTAATTTTGTCCCTCTGTTCTTTCTTCACTAACCGTCGCAACGTGTTTCCCAATTCGTCTTCAGTCACACCGAAATACTTCCAAAGTGCGTGGTCCTGCAAGAACTTGTATTTTTTTAAATATTTTGTCTTCAGTCCAATTTTCCATTTCTCCAGCGGCAATCCCATCACTAGAGCTCGGTCGAGGTACTCGTTCTTCCTGAACAAACTTCGGTTGACTTCATTTATAAAAGAAATTATACGTTTTTTGTGTTTGTTTTTCGTTGTGTACAGAATTTCCAAGAAGTTGTTATAATTGTCAACCAACACGATGACTTTTTTCCCGAAATGATCGTGCAGAAACGTGGTCAACATTTTGAATCCGTTCCAGATAGTTTGTATCGGTTGCTTGTTGTATTGTTTAGTGTTGTTGTAATAGTTTAGCAGTCGTTCTGCACCTTTTTGTGTGTAGAAGTCGGTACTGTTTATAAGGTACAAGTGGTGTTCGAATGTTCTCATCAAAATTTCTCGAAACTTCGGTAACAGATTGACCATATTACTTACGTTACAGAGTTCACCGTAGTCGATGTACACGACTGGATGTTTACCGAAATGTTCTTGGAAAAAATGCCCCTTTTTAGAAATATGTAAATCACTACCCTTAAAAAGTTTGTAGTTTTCTGTTGTGTTAATTTCTTGAGATTCTCCGTTCTCATCTATTGTTATTTCCAAAAATCTTTTCACCATTTCCAAATTTGTTGATTTTCCAAACCCTCTCGGAGCTGTGACAACGCCACTGCCATTCGTGAAAATTGTTTCGATTAGAAGTGTTTTGTCGATGAAAGAGGCTGTGTTTACTATTTCACTGTAACCAATTTTTTCTTGATCTTCCATGGAATCTGTAAACTGAAAATTAATGAAATTAGAGATATTAATGTATAGAAAAAATTGGTGATCAGAAGGATTAAGGAAAGGTAGAGAGTTCAAACATTACAAATTTAGAAGGCAAATGAGTTTTATGTCAATATTTAAAATGAGAAATGAAGATTCAAAATTGTAAAGCTAAGTATAAGAGTGATATTATATAATGGTTGCAAAGTAACAACTAATCTCTATATTAATTGATAGGCCTATATAATATTTCAAATAAAAACCTTTTACTTTCTTAGTATACTATAGTATAAAGTATAGTGATCGCAAAAAAAATCAATGTTGAGATTTTTGTGGAAATAATATCCGTTTTGGGACCCTCGAGTCCAAAAAAGTCGTTTTAACAAAATGTCTGTCTGTCTGTCTGTATGTATGTCTGTGTGTCTGTCTGTTTGTATGTATACAAAGCTAGAGAGAAAACTATTCGATCAATTTCGAACAAATTTGCACCAAACATGTCAATTAGGCCTGTATAGATGCACGAAAAAAAGTTTGAAAATTTTTGAAAAACAACCCCCTTTTTGGCCAAAAAACCCCCAAAAAATCTGTTATTATTTTTTTATAAAAAAACGGTTGTAACAATTTTGATAAAATTAAAAGTAAGTAAGTAAGTAAGTAAGTTTTATTCATCGCTTCTTTACAAAATCAACAGTATAAAAAATATAAACTAAACACACTACATATTCTATCAAATAAATGTAAGTATACATACTTTACTGTTCAAAATATAATAGGTTCTAATTAGTTTCAAATGAGAAGCAATAAATCCCCGAGGTATATAACACCTGTAAGGGGCAACAAAACAACAAAAATATAACACAAAAGAACTAAGAATAAAAAATGAAGAAAACAAAAAATATTTATAATTTAATTACTATTTAAGCGAGAAATCGCAGAGAGAAATGCAGCCCGGACCAATCACAATAACAATCACAATTAAGCAGAGTCTAGAATAACTAACTCAAAAATCAGCTTCTACATTATTTGATTACATTGCATAAGCAATGCAATACATTTTTACAATAAAACTTAACAAAAATACCATTCTAAACTAAAACTACATATTAACTTACATTACTAACCTGTCATTCATTCATACACACTCAATATCACTCATTCATTCCTTTTACACTCTCAATAACCAACATTAAAAAAGAAATCAATGTTTTCAACTTCAGTTAAATGATTCCTCAATAATCTTATAAATCTAAATTTATTTCCACATATTTTAATATTTTCCGGTAAATTATTAAAAAACTTTGGTGCTAAATATGTATAGAATTTCATAAATACTGAAAGGCTTATTTCAAATTTGGCTTATTGGTAGCCCTTACCATGTACCTTATGTACCTTACCATATGCAAAAACCGAATCTTTCTAAAAATTCTCGTTTAGCAAATAATAATAATAATAACGGATTTTTGGGGTATTTTTGGGCCAAAAAAAGGGGGGGGGGTGTTTTTCAAAATGTTTTAAAACCTTTTTTCATGCATCTATACAGACCTAATTGACATGTTTGGTGCAAATTTGTTCGAAATAGATCAAATAGTTTTCTCTCTAGCTAATAATAATAATATTTATTAGTTACTCTCTTAACTTTGTATCCCCTCTCCTACTTTAATACAATTATGAAGTCTTATTGAATCTGTTTAATAATTTAAATATATTTGTGAGAAAGTATGTGTCAGTTTCTGGTACCGTTTATTACATTTCCCATTTAATACTAGCCTAGTAGGCTTATATTATAGTCTAAATATCTTCCAGAAGAAAACATTATTTTGTATTTATTACAAGTGGTTTGTAATCACGTATTACAGTCATTAAATTAGTGTTTCTTCATAAGATATATAACTCATAATTCATATCACTTGATCGTAAAAGTTCATAAGCGGACATCTAAAACGCGAACATAGACGAGCATGAATAGATGAGCTTATTCACTTTTACGACCTCCAAAAGTGGAGTGAATTATGTTTTATTTCTGTAATTTTGTACGTATATAACCAGTTGATTGAACAAATTCCGAAATTGAAATAGTTTAGAGGAAAACTAATTAATTGTAGATCGTTTGACGTGAGTACAATTACTTATACTACAATAATTATATAATTGATCGGTAGGCTACAATGACTAAATTATTATTATTACTTAAATATTACTTCTTTTAACGTACCAATAACTATTAAAAAATACAACTAAATAATTTTGGTATGTCCATTCAAATACTGCACTTAATAAGAACTCCCTCATTCAACTCGTGTGCAAGTTACGTTTCGTTCGCATTAAGGCTTTAACACGACAAATTATCACATCATTATTTAAAGTGGATTCTGAAAGCTCTCACAACACCCTTAGCTTAAAACATTTATAATTATGCTAAATTTAAGAGAATAGAAGGGAAATGTTTTAATGGAAAGCGTGTCGAGTGACAATTTATTTTACAAATGCTTTTAAGACAGTTTTTATGGAACTAGTCTCCTTTAATTTACTTAAAAGAGTTGCTTGCTAAAAAATATTCAATACTGTTCAAATTTTGATGATGAAATAATTTAAATTAACCTTGGATGCCAGAAATCAGAGGCAACTAATTCAATCAAAACTAAACTATTTTAGAAATCGTATTAAATGTTATATATTAAAATTCAATTTTTTAAGGTTAATTAACATTTCAACTGGGATCTTTGCTCACTAAAGTATAATAAAACGAATTTTGACAAGTTTTCAACACACACATGTTCTAGTCATCATGCCCTTCATTAATTTTAGGTAAATCTCGTAGCTTTGTTAAACATCTTCGAATATCCATAGTAATTTCTTCGCGAAGCTCTCGAATGTTAGTTGGTGGCTCATTTCGGAAGAGCCATTCTTCCATAATTTCCCACACTTAAGCGTCAGGAGGTGAAAGGTCATGGGGTGTGGGATGAGTATGGAAAGTTTTTTCCTCAGGAAATCATGAGGTTGCAAATATTGCTATTACGCGCTCACTATGTTGTGGCTTCAGGGCGTTCAAATTCAAGAAAACGTATTGTTTGATTGTTGATGATTCCGCTTAGGTTCTACAAAACTTTTATCTGAAAACAATAGATTTTGTAGGAACCCAGGGTTTTATAATTCGTTGCCAACATTGAGGCTGAATAAACTACTTTATTTTTTTGTTACATTTTACTCAAACAAAAAAGTAATAATAAGCGACGTGGCCTGGCAACAATCGTCAATGTAATCAGCTATTCTAAACACCAACCACAGCTGCTTTAATTTCAGTATTGGCCTATGTACTGTATATGGAAGTGATTATGTGGATGCAAGCAGGTGTTTCTATTTGTAATAAGTATAATCAATCTATCAAAATAGCAATAATAATGTATACGTATAATGAAATCTAATAATCCCTTGAATGTAATATTTTAATTCCTTATGAAATTGTAGTAAGGAGTGTTGTTAGTAGCTGTCGTTGAGAATACTCACACAACAGTCCATATCATTTGCAGTGCAATCAAATTGTTAGTGTCTTAGGTGAACTATTTTTTAACACGTTTTTATTAGTTCGGTTTCCGTCATGTCTGTCTGTCCGGGTGGAACTTTGCAAACGAGTTTAAACTAACTTCCCGATGAGATAGATACTTGACATTTTAAATATAGGTCGACTTTACGACAGTACAATACTCAATCGGAGTTCGGTTTCCGACATGTCTGTCTGTCTGTCCGGGTTGAACTTTGCATTCGAGTTTTAACTAACTTCCCGACGAGCTAGAGACTTGAAATTTTAAATATAGGTCAGAACTGGATGACAATACAACATTCAATCGGAGTTTGGTTTCCGTCATGTCTGTATGTCTGACTGTCCGGGTGGAAGTTTGAAATCGAGTTTAATATAACTTCCTGATGAGCTAGAGACTTGAAATTTGAAATAATTAATTAAATAAAACAACATTTTTTAATATAACACGTTTTTAAAATGAACTAAAAAGTATAAAATAATTTTCCATGAGCCCTTTAAAAATTTTGAGGGCGAATTTTTAGATATTTTACAAGACTTGAAGATTAAAAAACGTGAGGCACATGAAATAGATAATAATTGATGAAAATATTTAATTAAATAAAAAAACCATTTTTAATATAACACGTTTTTAAAATGAAATAAAAAGTATATAATAATTTTCCGTGAGCCATTCTAAAATTTTGAGGGCGAATTTTTAGTGGCTATGGAGATATTTTACAAGACTTGAAGATTAAAAAACGTGGGGCGCAGCCAATAGATACTAGAAGTAGATAATTACTTGGCACACTAAAGCTTCTACACTGTCTGATTGTATTGGAAACAGGTTCGCCAGCTGTGAAAATCTAATAATCTCTAAACATTAATCAGTTTATGGTGAGTAAAATGTTACTCTTTTTTAACATATAATAAATATCAAGGGTTGTAAATAGATTACTTCCGCCAGTCACTGTTCTGAAAATCCCTCTGGAGTACTGGTTTTCCATCCGTCGACATCTTTAGATCCAACACAATGATTTATTTCCGCCCTTTGAGGGCGTTGTCGAGAAACTGCACACTCTGTTTTATTATTTTTAAAGTTGAAAGAATGTTTTAAAAGTGCATGAGTTTTAGAAATATCCAATGTAACAGTAAGAGGTAAATAGCTTTAGAGAAAAATAAATATTGCATAAATGATGAGTCGTATAAGCCGTCCAAGTGCCTGTAGGCACGCATCAAATCTGAAAAATTTATTATTTTTAATATTTTGTACTTAGATGTCATAAATTGACAAAAATCCAAGTACGGATTGAGATTGATAAAGCGAACAAGAAATGTTATTATAACATATTTTATATTAGCCTACGTTCTTAGTTTTCCATTCATTCCTTATTTTGTTTTTGGATTGTTTACAAAAATGTTATTACTTTGGAATTAGGTTGGGTTCAGATTTGATGTACGAGTATTTTATGCAACGTTTTATACGTGTACCAAAAACAAAGAATTTGTTTCGTTATTTACAAAATGGCTGCTAATTAAAATGTTTAGATTCCATTTTATAAAAAATGGGAAGAAAAACTATTTTGTTTTGTATTTTTATCATAGCTTGAAGGATATTAACGTTATAGACAAAAAAAAAACATTAAACATAATTTCTTGGTAATTAATTGTCTACAAACATAGGCCTACTTATGTTATAATAACGATAATTATTCCAATAATGCCACTAAACAGATTTGTTATGTTAGGTGAGCACTAGGTACAAGAAAAAAGGGGAGGGGGGGGGGGGCAAAGAGTCCAGCTATCAACCAGAAAAGGCCCAGACTCTTTGTCCGCTTTTACGAAATATTTCTGTGGAGTGTATCAGGACTCTTTTGCCTACATTCTGTTAAACATAAAACTGGGTTACATGCATACTCGTAATTATTATCCGTAAAAAAAAACAAATGTGTGCGGTCGTGAGACCCCCGTCAGAAACGAAGTTCATCACGCCTTTTCTTCAAATCCTAATGTAATTTAATATGGATATTTTGATTATAGATATTTATAGATTTTGGTGACTTGATGAAAAAGCGTATGTCCCCCTCTAAGCGAATTTCTCCTTCTCTCTCTTCCTCTCTGTTATTCGTATATTTTTTATTTTCTATCATTTTTTCAATGTAAATAGTGCAAAGTAAGGAATAAATCACAGCGTTTTATTTAATATTTCTGGAAGAATAAAATTTATTAAAAAAATAGTGAATCATAAATTAGATGCAATTTTTTTTAGATTTAGATTTTATCATGGTAGTTATTGGCTTATGGTTAGTATAATAATTTACATATTATATTAATGATATAATTTTAATCTTTCAATGGCCGTTTATTCTTAGTTTGTTTTTTTATACAAGTATTTACTGTTTCCATACGTTTAATGTTATTATAATGAAGGTGTAGAATTAAACCAAAGCTAAGATGGTAAACACAGTTAAATACATTCAATAACCATAAAATATTGGTTCATCAGTCTAGGCCTAACTTAAAATTTATTTTGAGTACCTTTAATTGATTTTACCTCCCTTAAGGCTAAACATCCCTGAAAAAGTTGTGTTTTTGGCCCGATAGATATGGCAGCACCTCTGAGGCAAATTTGTACTACGAATAATTTCCATAATTATTATCCGATTTTTGTTTTGTAAGTTATTTTGTAAATGATATGAATAAAACATTCACGCTATTGTGATGATTTTTTTAAAAATTTATTTATAAAAAAGTTTTATACAGATTTTTTTTTGCTGTAATATTTTGTTTAAATCGCAGGTAGTCATTTTGTAAATACAAATTTTAAACGAATTTTGCCGTTTTCAGATATTAATCGGTCAAATGGTCGTATCGGAATCGTTTTTTAAAGATATTATCATTATTTCTCTCACGCTCCGGTTCCCTCCTCCCGCCGCGTAGCACATCACTCCCCCCCCCTCAACAGCCGCTCTGCCCGGCCCTGCAACTGTAGCGTTCGTCAACTCACTCACTACTCGCATTCATACTCTGGCCGGACACACTTACTAGACTAGACTACTGATTACGACAGGTGTTTGTTATCTGTTAAAAAGTATTTTCTGTAAGTCGAAAAGAGACATCTAGAATAAATATAAAAAATATACAGTAGTTCAAATTAAAGGATTTATGAAAGTAGGCCTATATACAGGTTCTTTGGCCATACATTATTCAATAACACCAGGGTATGAATAATATTACCCTATAACGTTAGTTATTTGTTTCAAATAAAACTTATATTTTAATACATGAAAACGAGAAATAAATACAAAATGAATAGTGCAAAATACCATGTATTACACGTGACAGTCATAAAATGGACTGTTTCAATAATACAATAAACCTTTTTTCAAGGATATACACATACGGTACATATTTTTATCTTTAATACTATTTGGCCATTAATGTTTCGCCATTGAACTCCGCAAGAGAAATGGTTGGTTCACGTATTGGCATACTGCTTAGTCAATCAAAATGCTTAATTGCGAAATTTTCCTAAAGTAATAAGTTATTACCGTGGTCAGCATTCATTTTGCCAAAAAAACCCATTTTATTCTAAGCCTATTGCAGCAAACCTATACGTTCTCAGTCACTCTGAAAAAAAGTAGGTATATTGATATGTTTAACAAAACCTTGAAACTTGTAGAAATGAAAGAAATGAAACTAGTATTTCAGGCATTCCACCTTAAAGTAAGCCTGAGGTGTAAAAAATAAAAATAAAATATAATATAATTCAATATGTTGCATGTCAAGGTGAAAAGTTCTACTTTAATAATATGTTCAACATTTTTAGCAAATTTTGATATTTGTAATTAGTTTAAGTTCTTTGTTCTGTGAGTATCAACAGCTATCCTCCGGAAATGTTTTATTCTGTGAACTTAGCAGCACTGCAATAAATATGAAACAGCTGATCTAGTGATTGAAGTTGCTACAGAAGATAGCTGAAAGACTTCTCTAACTATTAATGCCATAATTTAAGATAATATATTGTCTTTTCATTTGAAATTTGCCTTTAAACTTAAGTAATACGTGATGTGACACCCGCTAAATTTTTTTTTACAAAAGTTAGTATTACAAAATATTACAAAATGAACAAACACCTTAGGAAAATACTTTTACTGTAAAAGTAAGAGGTTTTGTTTCCCTAATGTTTTGGTATTATTATTTTAATTTTAGTTTTATAATTTAATGAGTAATTCGCGTAACGGGTGTTACATAATTTAATGTAATGGGTGTTACAATTCAACACAACTCACAACCATTCAGTGTTTAGTATATGTATATTAATTTTAAGTAGAATTTAAATACATAGCCCTTTTGAGAGTTTATTAATTTTGGTAGCAACACTTAAAAAGTTAAGACAGATATGTTATTTTAAATAAAATTTAACACGATAACACCTTCAAATTTCATACTGCGAATTTCCTATTTGTAATTCCAGAATGAATCTTTTAACATATTTACCAATGAATACTTAAATAAGTATTCATTGTATTTACTGGGCAATGAATGTTAGGCGTATCTAATTATTTTATTTATCTTTAAAGTTTTAATTCTATTACTATTACACCTCATACATTTTTTTCTCACGATAAAATGATGAGTGACGTTGTAAAGTGTCAGCAGCATTTGCAAAAAGCCAGAGAGTGAGATAAAAAAAGAAGAGAAGAGAACAATACACTAAAAGAAGAACAACTTTAAAAGATCCTAAGCAGAGTAAAAAAATGTAGGGAGAAAAATAAGAAGCGCAATTATCATCAATATCTCAGATTTCGCTGGGATATTAAATATCATATTCTGAGAGATGACAAATTTAAGAATATTTTTGGCAAATTACAATAACCTACAGTAGCCCAAAGGACTTTTTACAATTCTTTACGAGTTTCCACTAGCAGTTGATATTTTTGAAAAATGAATGCGCCTAATGAAGTTCCAAATTGTTAATTCTAGAATTTGATTTAGCGATTATTTTGTTTTTATTTAAAGTTTTAGGCCTATTATATTAATTCTTGATAGGGGCATATATAAGACTGATTTTTAGTAAGTCTAATTCATAATAGGCCATAAGGCATAGTATAAATGTACTGAACTATATCCATGTAATGTATTAAGTACCGGTATTGTAACAATCCAAAATTTATTTAAATATATAGATAGGAAATTAATTAATTAATTAACAAAAAGATATTTAAGAAAAGATACGAATTTATATTGGTGAAATTTTTAGATGAAACTGTATCTTATTAAATGTTTGATTAATTTAACATTGAATACTACTGTCAATAAAAAAGTTTCATATATCTAGGCCTAAACGAATGTTAAATATTGAGAAGAATATAATTGGTAAGAATGTTCTAATTTATAACCTCATTTCAATTTTGTTATATTTTTTCTCCGATCTGCCAAGAACCGAAACTTTTATATTATAAATAAACTGATAATGCTTTTTTTATGTGTATAATAATTTATGTGTGGTCAATTGAACTTGGTGCTTCGATATAGACTTGTGCTCATTCTATCCACATTACCATTTATCATATAATAATTTTCATTCGTCCTTTGTTTATCCTAAAATCACTTCTTGTTTTGAATATTATTTTATTATATATATATTTCTTTTATGTTAAATTTTTTTCTTGGAAAAAGACGGCACCAAACCCCTCCCCGAAGTTAATTTATCTTTGTGTTCCATTCTATTTTTATAAAATTTTCCCAACTTTCATAATTTGTTTTAAATTTGTGTTACTTGTATTCACCAAATATTCTGAAATAAAATATAATTTGAGTTTGTATCAAAATATCATACCTTATGTTCTTAGAAAATATTAACAAATTAGTAGCAAGAAATAAAATAGTGAGTTATTACAGTATATATTTGTTAAATATAAGTTTTTTTATGAAATATAAGTTTTTATTTCTTATAGTGATCAAAGAAATCTCAATTATACTTCTTGTTGTTATTTGACACCTTATTATTATTACAGTATATAATATATGTTAAAAATCTTAATTTTAGCAACTGCGTAACACCCGTTACATTTTAATGTAACACCCGTTACACAAGATTTAATTTTATGTTTAAAAAAATTTAATGCCAATATCAATTTGAATTACAGTTCCATTACATACATTTACTGTGGAATAACTCATATTTTTTCAAAATTTTACAGTTTTAAAATTCACAGAGTTTTAAGAACATTTACATGAAGTTCAACTTCACTACCGGTATCCATTTTCAGTAACACCCGTTACACTCCCTTTTTCTATATTTATATTCGTTAACATTTACTAAAAGTCATTATACATTCCCTCTTTACGAAGCGTTTATCAGGGTGTTATTTAAACAAGAATCTTATCCAGAAGAACCAAATTATGTTTTTATAATACTGTACTAATACTAACATCCGAGATTTAGCAGCGAGCAGAGCGAGAGGCAGTCTGCGCTTCTTCCTCTTCGTTGAAAGCCGAAGTTGCTTTTTAGATTTTGTTGTTCCTCGGCGATCCATTAAGAAAACAAATGTTAAACGAAATAACGTTCTCATTAACAATAATTACAAGACGACGCAATAGTACAACAAAGAAGAATCGCGGGAGATCACATGGATGGAAGCGCAGGAAACCGTCATCCAACTGTATACAAGCAACATCTGAGACGCGTGGTGGGGGGATAGGTGGCGTGAGTGAGTCACAGCGGCACTGCACCTGCTTCGTGTCACTCTCGCGTTTGTTCTCATTACTGTAAATGTTTAAACAACGATACCGACTAAACCAGCCAGGCGATTTTAAAAATTAAAAGTGTAAAATTAATTAAAAATTATTGTCTTCAAAATGACTACCTGCGATTTGCATTTTTCGTTTTGTAACACAATTATTTTATTATTATTTTTTAAACCAGCAACTTAATTAAAATTTAGCTTCTTTGGCGTGAATTATAATCTTATTCCGTTCACAAATCAGTTTTGCAAAAGAAGATGTGACGAAAATTCCACCAATAAACACAAATACAAAATGACTCCATTTTAGTGCTGCGCCGTGGTGGCAGAATTTGGAACTAATCCTGGGATGTTTAGCCGGCAACATATAGACAATCATTTTGGTTTAGGCCTATAGACTTAAAATTACGTAAGATTATCCTATAGGGAATCAAAAAGGCTACAAAAAACTTGTCTTGATTTAGTTGGTTAAGATGTACGGGTTTTAAGTAATTTAGGTTTTAAATGTTCAAACAGCCGCCATTTTGAAACGCATGATTGGATTTAATCGCTTATGTTTCTTGAAATATATCATAGTTAAGTTTTATGCCAAGTTTGAACTCAATCAGTCAAACATTTCTCTAGATATGAATTATTTTGTACACAAAACAAAATGGCGGATATCTGGAAAACGAAGCGTTTTAGGCCTATGTTTATATGAACTTGTTTTCTTATGTTTAGCTATAAAATGAGCTACCAAGAGATTGTCGTATAGTTCTGAATCACCTTTTATATATAAATATATTATACATATAATATATATTTATTTTTATATAAACGTTTTATGACCTCCCAAAACGTTTTCTGGGGACCATGATCGATGCTCATTGTAAACTCCCGACCTTAGGTCTCACCATAAGAGTCACTTCAATGGGTCTTTCCTATGGAAATTTGTTAATAATATTATCAGATGAATATAAACCAAACACATAAACTTCAAAACAAATCAGCTGTGCACAAATCGCCATAACGCCTGCCGTTAAACAATTCAAGGACTTTACTTTTAATCGACCTTGAGTAAAGCTTTGTTAAAAATGTTATTGCGACGGACTGTACTGTTCAATTTTACTTTATTTTAATGGTCCTTTAAATAGTAAGAGATTTAATTAACGTTCTGGCAAGAGAGCTCCAATATGCTTTATATAGGTAATATGTCATTTATTTGGTTTTTCCTAATCAGTTCCTAAAGTGTAGTTGAGTAATATCTTTACACTCTGTATGTAGCTGACCACTATGCCCTACTTCTCTACTTCTAAAATATTTACACTTGAAATTGTATATACTATTTTACCTCAATGTCACTATAAACTGCCGTTATACATACAGCTAACACCACTGCACTAAGAACTGTAACTTCCATAGTTAATACAAATAAAAACACACATTCGTTTAACGTATTGTATCAAAACTGTTGCAGGTTGTTAACTGATCAAGACAGTATATATATTTTGTTGTTATCAAATTAAACATCTTTAGTGATAAGAATTATGTCACTATAATGCCACCAATGATGTGATATAATGTCGCACTTTATGTTCTGTAGACGTCTAACTATTATAGCGGTGTTTTAAACAGCTAAATATGGTGCTGCTGTTGAAATTACAAACATCGTGAAATTGTTTGCCAGTTCTTTTTAGCGAATTTTCATAAGAAAGATGAGCTATTGCAATGACTCTTATGACGAGACCTAAGGTCCGGGAGTGGTCAATGAGCACAGATCACGGTCGCCAGAACAAGTTTTTGGGTGTCGCATGTATTTATGTGTTAGCAATCTATCGGCCGCATTTTAAGTTTGATTTGGTACACACGTTGGTACACACGTCTCATCCCTTCTACTTTCTCCCCGAACCTGCTTCGGCGATACAAACAATTCCACTAGAACTAGGGTTCATAATAATTTACATTTAATTAAGAACTTTACGACGCCGTAACGTCTGCCCTTCACTTTCTTATAACTGTACCTACTTGCTTACAATATTTATATAAAATAAACGGTATCAGTTAACTGACACAAACTTTCTCCCAACTTAATGTAGTCAAAATAATATTGTTTTTAATCATTTTATTTACTACTTTTTAGAACAAAACAAAAAAATAATATTCTACCTACGTCAATCGTATAAAAAAGTTATTGTCCCAGGCGGGATTCGATCGCGCGACCTTTGAATTACTGCCGTCCTCGCTACCGTTGTGCTACCCCGTGCGGCCGTCGCCGTGATGCTAGATTGACAACATAAACTTGTTTATTTTTTAACATTTCCCCATAATTATGAAACGCCGAAGTTTTGATAAAAGCGGGTGGTGTCATTTTGTTTGGCATCTTAAGCACTATAAATACTGAAAATTTGATCAAAATCGTTAGAGCCGTTTTTGAGAAATTTGCATTTTTGTCGTTTTTTATTGGTTTTTTGGGGTAAATTACCCTTAAAAATTAAAAATTAAAAAAATTAAAAAAACGCCTGGAGATATTAGGGTTTAGTACCTACATACCAAATTTCATGAAAATCGGACCAATAGTGTCCCCTCTGGTCGTGTATACATACTGACACACTGACAGACAGACACCACGTTAAAAACACTTTTTTGGGTTCAGGGAGCACCAAAACAAAAAATTCCACTAAAAATATTTTTGGGTTCAGGGAGCACCAACACAGATAATTGCACTAAACAATTTTTTGGGGTTCTGGGAGCACCAAAACAGACAATTCAACTGAAAATTCAAATTCGAACATTTTTACGAAAACAATACTTTCTCCATATACTACGTATAGGGTGGATAAAGTAAAAGTATTCCACATTTAAGTAAAAACTATGGCAAAAATGAAATTAGTAAATGTTTTAATACAAAATGTATAAAATCATATATTTGTGATGAGAAACTGTATAAAGTTTTGGTATAAAATAAAAATAATGAAACACAATATTAAAGCGATCAAAATTTAGGCTATATTTTTTGACAAAATAAAACTTTTGCGAGAAAGTTATACATAATCAGTTGAATTAACTTTTTTAATTTGAAACTATTTTCTGTACAATCCTTTGTTTGGAGGAAGGTAATTCCTGTGATGAATATATTGTGGTTGTTTGTCATTGTTTTGATTTTTCTGTAGGCCATCTAAATAATACTATTTTGTTTTTTTCATACATTTGTGTTTTTTTCACACTGTATTGTCAGTCGCCATGTTGGTGAAACAGTAAATATATATACGATTTAAAACAACTAAAATAAACAAAAATAACTGAATTATTAAATTAAATTAAATTAAATCTAATGCACCTACGATTTAGATATCTAATCGAGATCATAAGATACATTATTTGAATAATTTATACTCCAATCAAATAACTAAGAATGGCACATATAGTATGGTAATAATAATAATAATAGTACAATACTATTATTTATGGGAGAAGTAAGTAGGACGATTTAAGGGTATCTCAGGAAATACTTCCCGCCTTCCTGCTGCGTTTATTCGTCGATTCCAATGAATTCTTTTCATAACTTTAACACCGGCGCAACGTAAGTCTATATTTTTGTATTGCGCTTGTAGTGTTAATTTTAGTCACAACAAACAAAGCGTGGGTGGCCTCCATTCGGAACACATTCCGAGATTGAGGGCTCTGTACACAAATATGTCCTTCACCAACTGGTTTTTAAGCGCGAATAACTAATTTACTAGCCTATAGTATACTTTTTAAGATTCAAAAATATAAATCTGTAAATATACAGTTTGTTTGGCCCTTAACGTATTACGCGTACCTAGACTTTTGTGGTAAGACGGTGGAAGTAAAGCAAATAGAGGTTGTATTGACTCGATTTAAAGCTGACAGGATATGACGATTATTTTGCAACATTTAACTTCAATATTTAAGTAAACTCCCCCCCAATGGACGTATACAGTTCGTCATAGCACAGTTACAATATAAATGTATTGACGTACGGTGTAAGTCATAATACGGTGAAAGGTTAAAACCATTTACATTAAAGAGTTTAATTACTTAATATAGAATTTTCAAGAAGCTTAACATGAACATTAATTCCCATGTACTTTGTTAGGTAGTAACATATTGCTGTGTATAATATTTATCTAATAGTGATACAGTGTAAGCAGTAAAAGACATTTAAAAGGCTTATTATCATGGTTTTTAATGGTGGTTGACGGTTCAACTACAATTTAGTTAAGTACGATGAATACGTAGCCCTTAATCACCTTAATTTAAGGCATACTATATTATTTCATCTCAATCGTTTAACTAGTTTTTAAATAAATTCGTTGCATAAAATATTACTTCCTCTTTTCATTATACTATACAATTTTGTTTGCGTAAAAGTTACACTGAGAATATACTTTTATAACAAAGTTAATTTGAAAGCGTTGCTAATAGCTGACAAGTTAACTGCAAGTTAGGGGGTAGTAAGGCGTAAAATTGGCTGCCCCAAGCTGCAGTGTTGTTAACGGATCTATTAGGAAGCTTCATTGGTTACCACCTGAGGCGGTGTAGTAACCGTGTTGTTGTCTTAGGGGAGGGGGAGAGTTAATAATTTACTACTAGCTGTGCCCGTGCTAATGGCGTTTTATTTCGAACAGAAAGTCAAGTACTAGTGCTAAATGAGCGCGACTATCAATTTGAAAAGAATGGAACAAAACTTCAACATTTCCTTTAAAAGTAATGAAACTATACACTCCACTGTCTGAGGCAAATAAAAAGTTAACAATATAAAGCAACTTGATAGAATAAAACTTGAGCATAAAATCTCACAACTAATACGTTTACTAACTCAAACGCGTTTCAACGAAAATTTCGTCTTCTTCAGTGATGCACTAGCTACAGTAATCGAACTATAAATAACCTAACAGTGTGTCAATGCACTGTATTTAGGCCTACACAAAACTGCATATACGTGAAACTACGTATTTATAGACGGCGACATTGTCGATGTAACGCGTTGTTTGTTAGTAAACGCATTAGTTGTGAGATTTTGTTTTTAAGTTATAAAATGATCTTCTCACAAGTCAAGCTCAATATTTATTTATTAATGTAAAACATGGTTAAAAAAAACAATCAACAAAACAAAAGTTGAATAGGTGAATTAACGTAGCCACCTTTCGTCAATATTTGCTAAGATGAGATATACATGTTCCCAGATTAGCAAATTTTTGAAAAGTAAGACGTGCTACCAGCTAATGTTAAAACTGAAAACATACTTTGACTGGAGAGTGTAAGTTAGTTCAATACAGGTTTGAAACAAAATACGCATAATATTTTACACGTTAACTTTCGCATGAGCGTAACAAACGCAATTAGCCTACATATTGTCCAATTTGACAATGTTGTAATAATTTGTATTCTTTCTTTTATTAGATTTCATCAAATACTAGGGAAGGCCCCTGCGTGCTCCGCACGCCAACCCCCCTCCAACTCCCTGTTGGAACCCGTTGTATAGTCAGCAAGGCTCAGGTCTACACTTTAATAAAAACCTAACCTAAAAATTAGAAATACTAATAATTGATTTAAAATTTGAAATAAACTGTTAATGAAAATATTAAAGACTACAGCTGATTACTCAATCAACTATAAACATTATTTATTTATTTTATTTCAATCTAGGCCTAACATAAAATATAGATAGTTGTTGCCCGTCGATACTTCCATTCGTGGTGAGTGGAGCGCTAGGCAGATGGTGAGAAAAATGTATAAAATGTACTTTTTAAAATGCTATTTCCTTCCAATTATTTTTCATGTAGCAAAGTTAAAGAAGAAAAAAATGGATTCGACAATCAGTGAATTTAACTAATATTTTATACACATAATCTAATTTTTTGGGATATCAATACAGATAGGAAAGAAAGGAGAAAAAACCATTACCTTGCATAAATAATACAGTTGCCAACTACCATGAAAAATATTGCAATTTAAAACTGTAGGCCTATTTGTAAAATGTTTTATTTGTGTATGCCTTAATTATATATAAATATACAAATGTTATATTTTAATTGGTTGTTATTTCATATTGATTATCAAATGATTTAGAAGTTATTAATATTATAATAAAGAAATTAATACTCGAATATATTTATTATGTTATACGAAGATGTACGTATGTTCCGAATGGGGTATCTTCCATAAATTTTTATGAATGAATAAATTCATTGTTGATAAAAGGTTGTATTTATATTCACTTTATAACTTCAAAGCAAATCTTATAACGTATTATATCTTAATTTTATAACTCATATTTAAAAAAAATCAACTTCGGAAGAATTACATTATTGATAAATTTGAATTGTTAACATAACCCCAAAATACAATCTACGCTAGGTTTTGTACAGATGATCGGTGAAATCAGCTGTTATTTTTATGTGAGCGTTTGCTCTTCTTCTGTTGTTAGACAAAATACCTTGTTTCTTTACAATCAGCTGATTGAAGAACTGTAAAATAAAATCATTGCAAAGCTTTGGAAATGTTGATTTTTTTAATTTAAGAAATTATGATGACGTAAAAGTAGATAAAACCTGTTAATATAGAAAAGTTTTGCTTTTATTTGGTATAAACTGAATGGAAATCGGTCCAGTGGAAGTCTCAGACGAACTGTCCAAAGGATTGAAAAAGTTGACTTTTTCTCCCATGTTAAATCTCCATAAAAAAAGTATATTTTTCATTTTTGACCCATTTAACGTAAATATTTTCAAAATACAAATAAAACCTGCTAATAAAGGACCGAAATTCTTTGTTTTGGTAAAACCCGCAAGTAAATCGGCCCAGTAGAAGTCTCAGACGAACTGTACAAATGTTTTTTCCGTACAGCTTTAAATATATAGATGATAGTTTTTGTTTGTTTGTTTCAGTGTTGAATTTTTACCATTCCAATAATTTTTTCTGTTAATGTTCTATTGTTTATGTATTATATTTTGATTACGTTGTTATTATTTGTGTTTTTGGTGTAAACATATCGACAAAGACTTAACTTTTCCCTGTGTTTAAGACGGTTTCTTTCTGTAGTAATTTCTATAGCACTAATATTTTTCTGCCGCTGTAATAGTTTATATTGCTCTCAGTTTAATTAAAGTGTACTTTCAGAATACGAAAAAATCCTCTTTATATGTTCCCGTTGTCCTACATTATTAGGGAAAGTAACAGGCACAATCACTTTCCACATTACACTTACTGTTTATACAGCAATAAATTAGTGTTTAGAATTTGTTTGAGAAATACAATACAAATACTTTGGAATAGCACACTTACTCACATCTTGTGCCGTTATTTAATTTGCGCGCCACCAAGATATTACGTTTGTCAGATATCTTCTGTATTACCGACACCAGCAATACAGGTGTTCTAGTAGTTCCTTTTATCCCGCAAGGTGACACCACTCAACAGACCTAACATCTGTTAGCAGTCATGCGCATTAAGCGAACTTTGGACACGACATACAGTCCTGTGAGAGTCGCCATTCCTTTGTGGTTCTGTCTGATAACTCAGTCAAGCGACGCCATGCCTTTCGTTTGTAAAGTCGTTCAAAACTTTAACCTGTTCGGTAATTAATTTATACAAATGTTATAGTCATGTTTTTGAACGACACTTCAGTGCGCTATTAAATAGCATGCTTTATTTTTAAAGCCTCTTCACCAAAAAACCAGGTATGTCATAGCAAAATAACCAAACCAAAATGTCTTAGCGAGTTCATTTTTGCTGATTAAACATTAGCTTCGTAAGTTATTGCCAAGTTTATATTCAATATTATCAATAATATTTCAAAATTATTAAGTGTATTTTCAATATTTATCTAATTTTTGATTCTTTGTGTACAATTAGTTGATTTCTGTAATACATACAACCTAGTGTAACTCTTGCCTAAATTCAAACCTAGGTCTAGGTTAACGCAGATTGTGTAACTATATTGTTTGTAACTTCAAAGTCTGGCAACAAAGGTGTAACTTTATTATCTTGTGGTCATTCCGTTTTGAGGAAAGTCTAAAACATATGAACTTCCATGTGCATTCTGAATTTTACAAGTGTTTGCATTTTACATGTGGTAGCAGTTAAAGCTTAACATGACAAATGGTAACAGGTTAACTTAATGTTAAATCTGGAATTACTTATTAACAAGTTATTCTCAACCTTGCCTGTTAAACATTTACCAAAATAATATAAAGGCAAACTCCTTAAGCCTAAAGTCTGTTCACAATGTTTTTGGTTTTAAAACCTACCATAATTGCTAAAACCATGTTCTTTTGTTTTACATGCAGTGTATAACTGGTGCAAGATGGAGGGTTAAATATGTTCTTCTGCAATTAAAAACCATTACCTTCAGACCACCAATACAACTCAGGCGCGGATACAGGGGGAGGGTCATGGGGGTCATGACCCCCCCCCCAAAAACATTTTTTAAGGCTTGATTTATATGTTTGATTTAATCCTACAAGCGCCAAATTACACTGTAGCATACTGTCGTCTCAGCCCGCCGAGCAAGTGGCAGGCAGCATTATTGTATCGTCTGATTGTGTTGAATGTTTTACCCACTATAAATCATCCAATCACAATAAAACAAAATGATTGGAAAGGAAATGTTTTAAACATAAATTTTTGTATTTACAAATTTGTTTTAAAACATATATTTACATATTATGTACAGGTAATCATCGTTTGTAATTGTAGTTGTCTAAAAAGATGACGCCGCGCGAGAAAACAAAAAGAAAGGTACACAAAACTTGTCACTTTTCTAAGGCTCATAATCGTTAGACTTGTTTTGAAAAGAATATAAGGTCACCTTTGGATTCGTCAAGATTTGAACTTTCTAACATTGTCTTCCAATCATTCGTCACTCTAATAATTTCTTAGATATAAAGTTTTCAGTAAGCCCTGAAGATTTGACAGTTTTTCAACCAATCAGCAAGCATATTTTGTAATCGATATATTTAGTGCAAATCGATATACTTATACATTGATGTTTATATGGATTTTAGTGTAAATTCTATATTTTCGTTTGATATAAGGAAACCCTGATTTACTGTTCATGGGCTACAGCTATTAGTCTTGTCTGTGAAATATGTAGGCTACCATTGCGCCGATTGTCTTAACGCATTTAGCCCAGCCAATAGAGCAAAAAGAAGTCTAATTTTGTTAATGAATTTAACAGCAAGCGACATCAACAGTGACTTAAGGGTAGATAAGTGTATGTAAAAAACAAAAACTATCAGGCAAGGAGCTTTTGCGCATTTCGTATAAACAAAAATTACAATAAATTAGGACTGTTGGGGTTTTTTGTTAATATTATAAAAAATTACAAATGGATCAAAATACTTACTCTTAAAAATATAATTTTTTAAAAGTTCATAACTTTGTTAATTTACAATATAAGGGCAGATTTTTCAGAAAATGATTGTTTATCATGTGTTCTTCAAACAGGAAGAAGATAAAATTTGTCGCATTAATAGTTTTTGCACAATTGCAGTATAAACAATGTAGACCACTATCTTGCATAATGCGCCCAATTAACCTGAGTGGCTCATTTTAAATTTACCAACCGGATTATGAAAGTAGACATTAAAATCTACAATTCGTATATCTGCGATTTTTTAATAAGGTTGATAAAGTATAATAAAAATGCTTCAGAACATAGCGCGAAACTTGTAAATTTGCGGCCGACCCCGACGGTAAATTTGCCAGAAGGCGGTTCTCTTCTGCCGTTCTCTTCTCCTCCGTATTATGCAAGATAATGGCCTAAATTGTTTATACTAATGCAATTGTGCAAAAACTATTAATGCGACAAATTTCATCTTCCTCCTGTCTGAAGTACACATACTAAACAATCATTTTCCAAAAGATCTGCCCTAAATATTGTAAATTAACAAAGATATGAACTTTTGAAAATTTTTAATTTTTAATAGTAAATTTTCCTATTTTTCTCGGAGAGAAATGGTCCGATCGAGGTTTTTGTAGTTTTTTAAATTCTCTACAAATGTTTCGTTGGAAGTATCGTTATCCTTTCATAAATTTGTATAATATCAATGTTTGTTCAAATTTATTGTTATTTCTGTTTATAAAAATGCGCAAAAATTTCCTTGCCTGATAATTTGTATATGTTATACACCTATGTGCTACCCTTAAAGCCACTGTGAATGTCGCTTGCTGAAATTCAATAACAATAAAAAATGTCTATTTGTTGGGCTAAAATTGTTTTACGGAGCGCGCCGCTGTATGGAGTTGTATGACTTCAGAGTTTGTGTTACGTTGTTTTAAATTTAATGAAACAAAGTGGATTTAATGATCGTGTTGTAGAGTTATTGATTTTAGTATCGTTCCTGTTAACTCTTCAATAATTAGTGTTTATTTTATTCTTTAATCTGCAAGAAACTCTTGCTCTTTCAAGAAAATATGTATGGCCTACAAATGCATTAAAAAACTATTCCATAGACTTTATACATACTTTTTAATTCCCCAGACCCGTTGTTGTTAAATTCTTGGTAATATTGTTTTCGACTTCTTATGACCCCTCCCAAAATGAAATCCTGTATCCGCCCCTGATACAACTCTTATTCTACTTAATTTCGCTGACGGTGATCTAGTGCATTAAGGTAGATTTCCAACTCAATTTCCAATCTATTAGTTGAAAACATAGCTATGAAAACAATAAACTTGTACTTAAATCTGCAGTGAACATTACTCATAAATCATTTTTTGATTAGGTTGTATAAAAATTGTTGTCTTTCCTAGAGTTAATATAATAAATGTCTTTTATAATTTAATTTAATTGGAAGGGATCGCTAGCAAAAATTTTGGAACTACAACCCCAGGGATTTCAATCGAAAATCTAAAAGTTTTTTTATTTATTATATGAGAGACATCTCACTAAATTATTAAACGCCATTATTTGTATTATTTAATTTCATTTAGTATTAAGGTTGGCCAACAAAATAAATGTTACCTATTAATAAATCCATGGTACAATGTATCTAATTTTGTAATTTTGTAAAATTAATAAAAATTGTATAAATTTTTATTCATTATTAATGGGGAGGGGTTTTCAGCTTTTATTTTTTTTTGGGGAGGGATCTTTTAAACTTAACAAAAATTTATATTGTAAAGGTAAACTTTTCTTAAATTCTTTTTTGCAATTAAGGGCGTATAAATTTATCACTTTTGTTATTAAGGGTATGTAATTTTTTTAAAATATATATTTAAAATATATTTTTTTGTTTTTGGTCAATAAATCAAAATCTAATTTAACTTCTTCTTTATTGAGTTGACCTCAATATACCTGAATAATATTTGTGAGTGATCGGCTAAGACATTTCTTCAGTTTGGCAAGTATTATTTGTTTAAGGTAAGTCTTTTGAACATGTCCAGTCTATGTGGTCCAGTATAGCTTCTATATATATTTAATTGTTTTTATCCAAGACTGGTACAATCTAGAAAAGAGGCTGCCAAGGATTTAAAAATACATTCATAAATATTAAAAGGACAAGTATGTTTGGCCAAAATGGGTTATTTTTTAGAGTTCTACCGAAACAATTAAAAAAATGTTTGTATCGATAAAGGTATTTTTCATTAGGCAGTACATTTTAAAAGAGCCATTTTCTCAAGGCGTTTATGCTATAAAGCTCTATTTTAAATAAACTGTACAAGAAACTGGCACATACTTTCTCACAAACATATTTAAATTATTAAACAGATTCACTGTGACTTCATTATTGTATTAAAGTAGGAGAGGGGATACATTAAAGTAGGAGAGTAACTAATAAATATTATTATTATTAGCTAGAGAGAAAACTATTCGATCGATTTCGAAAAAAATTTCACCAAACATGTCAATTAGGCCTGTATAGGTGCACGAAAAAAGCTTTTGAAAAATTTTGAATAACAGCTCCTTTTTTGGCCAAAACCCCATAAATAGAGTTATTATCATTAGCCAAACGAGAATTTTTAGAAAGATGCGGTTTTTTGCATATGGTAGGGTACATTAAGGGCTACAAATAAGCCAAATTTTATCAAAATCGTTAGAGCCGTTTTTTTTATAAAAAATAATAACTGTTTTTTTGGCCAAAACGGGGGTTGTTTTTCAAAAATGATCAAAACCTTTTTTCGTGCATTATACAGGCCTAATTGACATGTTTGGTGCAGCATTGTTCCAAATCGTGTGTCACTATTGATCTTAGCAATCTTGAAAGCTATGTATTTGACACTAGTAACAGTCGTTTTAGTTTGTTTTGTACATCTCTTTCCACCTCATCCTTAGGAAATATGAAGCTCATGTGTACCACTCTGGGTTGAAATCGGTCCATGTGTTCCAGCTATGATGTAATAATATTCTGATTCATTCAAACGCCATTTTTCATTTATATTATTATATTTACCTAACCTTAAACGCTGCTTGTTGTGAAGAATAATTAATTGATTCTACATTTTACAATGTTGGATGCTATGGTTATAAATGAAAATGCATAAGAATTATTGTGTGTTGGTTCAGAATATGCCTAAATTAAAACTGTGTTGTTAGGGAATTGTTTAAGAAAGCCGCACAAGTGCACGTCGGTCTGTACTTGCGTCATTACTAATCGTGGTCATCTTGGTTAGGGTTGTGGAAGGGGTAAGTTCAGTTCTGATAATGATGTCAAAAATTGTATTAGACTGGAAGTGCGTTTTTTCATTTAACAGCGACGTTGGGTCTGCTATATTGGCCTTGTATATACAGGGTGTCCCAGGAGGAACCCGACAAACTTCTACGGTGTAT
>JAGFPH010000129.1:45682-87181 GCA_018207615.1 Philaenus spumarius | reverse complement strand
ACCGTAGAAGTTTGTCGGGTTCCTCCTGGGACACCCTGTATATGAAAGGACGTTTATGTTTGGTCCTTTGGAAGTTTTACATAATATTTCCATGCTATTCTGAATATTGGTGTAAGTATGCCCTATTTCAAACATTCAGCGTAGGAATTGGTCATGTTAGATTTGTTGCTCGGGAGTTGATCTTTCCAACAATTCCCATAAATAATGAACTGTACCGAATTATTTGTGTTGTGCGTACATGTTTTGTTTAAATGTGTTAAGTGTATGTAGTAATTGACGAGCATTGTATAAATGCCATTTATCTTAAAGAATTGCGATTAGACAATGCCTGAACAATAGGCGAAATGCGCGTCATAACTTAAACGGCGACCAAAGAAATGACTGCAATCAGAAAACGAAAAACTAAGGTATTTATAAATATCACAAGTTAATTACTTTAGGCTTTGCTGCATAGAAGCATCGATGTATAAACACACTGGATTGCGCGCTGAGTAGTCTGAAAGGTTCGAGAAACGAGCCGGCCGGCGTGGAGCTTCCCCCTCCACTGGCGGGATAGACCCGCGGTGGGCAGCGTGATAGATGGACAGTGATACACGTTGTTGTTGTTATATACAGTTCAATTATTTGATTTATCCTCTACACTTTTTTATAATAATATGTCATTTTTGGGCAGAGGAAATAGTATTCCTAAATTACTATTCAAAACAGGCCTAGTTTTGTTAGCAGTCTTGTAGTAGGAACATAAAAACATGGTGTTTTCAAAATAAGAAATTTGAGGTTGATCAATACTTTTATACAGTTCTATTTTAGAACTAAATTACGAAACTTTTTACATTTATGAAAAAAATTACAAAAAATGTTTACTACTTTTTTTATAGGCCTAAAGTTGAACTTTTTCCTTTCGTTACTAAACACTAGGGGCTCTGCCCCTGGACGCTTCGCTTCGCTCGCAGTTGGAAAATTCGCTAATGAATCTCGTTAATCTTTGGCTCGTTTGTACATTGGTTTGTAAAATTATGAAACCAGGCTTAAATATATTAACGGTAATTACAAGATTAATTGTAACCTCAAATACATGCTTTAGAAACATGAGAAACTTTCATTACGATTTTAGTCCTAGTTCTACTATCTTCTGTCAACTAATGTTTTGAAACCAGGACTAAATATACAGTAGTAAACATAACCTCAATACTATGTTTCAGAAATGAGCCAGGCCTATATTACAAAATTGACTATTAGAATTTATCCATTTTTGCCAAGTTTACTTTTTTTTATAAAATAAATTGTTAAATCAGAACAATTTATTCTAATTCTAACGTGCTAAAACAGTATAAATTAGATTGTTTTTTAATAGTAATTAAAAACTATCCAATGAACAGCTGATTTAGGATAATACTCAATCTCATGGCTTGTTTATAAACAGCTGTTTTGATTGCTTTATTTACTACTAGCACATTACCCGCGGCTTCGCTCGCATTGACCTTCAGTATGTAAATGATTTTGTTTATATCAGTTGTGGTAGGTTGGTACTTAATAATATATAGCAATAGATGGAATAAAAAATTTAAAAAAACAAAATGAGTTTGTGGAAACATTATTTAAATTTGTTTATTTACAATACTTCTTTGTATACTACATTTTTTGTTTTTCTTTCTGGTTGTAGAATTACGAGGCTGTTAGCAGAGCTTATACGAGAACAGCCAACGTAAAATTGTCCATGTGAAAAACAGTCATTTCTTAAATCAATGCCTGCAACTTTTAGTGACTGACCCTGCGATTTATTAATGGTAATTGCATAGCACACTTTGATTGGGAATTGTAGTCGTTTGAACATGAAGGGATAATCGGAAGGAATCATCGGGATGCGTGGTATAAACACAGTTTCCCCAGCTCCACAACCTGTAAAAATAGTTGCTTCTATCACATTGTTGTTTAAAGACTTTACTTGCAATCTAGTGCCATTGCATAGTTTTGGAGGTACCAGATTCCTTAACAACATTATTGGTGATCCAATTTTAATATTTAAATCATTAGGAGGCAGGCCTGTTGGATTTAAACTTTGTAGGAACTCAACTGGATAGTTTACAATTTCCTCTGCTTCCACCATAGAGTCAATAGACTTGTATTTAAATTTCTTGGTAGGGAGTTTATCTAATAAAACATCATTTATGATTGTGGCTGTGTCATTCTTAGGGGTGAGAATTGATCTTTCCATTAACCAATTTGTATCTTTTAATTTAGACTCGCTCAAACCAGGATAAATATTTTCACACAACGTTTTCAAATCACTGACAAATTTACATAAGTTTTGTGGAATATTTACTTTGCCATCTTCTTCAGCTAACATTCCATTGCCAATTTCAAGAAGTAATTTGGAGAATTCTTCAGCTTTATTGTTGCCTTTGAGATGAACTCTCATATTAATTTTTAAAGATAAAACTGTAATTTTTGGCCACAGGTATGAGGTTTTGAGGCAGGCATTTACTTCGTCAGCACGCGTGCCACGTGGAACAATTGGTAGAGTTTGCCGGAAGTCCCCGGCGAGTAGTACTGTCATACCACCCATCATACATTTACTATTCCGAATGTCTTGCAGCGTTCTATCCAAGGCTTCTACTCCTCTCTTGTGTGACATAGTGCATTCATCCCATATAATCAATTTGCAATCTTTAAGGACTTGAGCTGTATCACAATGTTTTGAAATATTACAGAGTGGACTATCATAGGAGTTTAAGTTTAAAGGCAATTTAAAAGCGGAATGTGCGGTTTTTCCACCGTGTAATAAAGTTGCAGCTATACCTGATGATGCTACGGAAATGGCTATGTTTTTGTCTCTCCTAACCGTTGCAAGTAACAGATTTATTAAAAAGGTTTTTCCTGTCCCACCTGGGGCATCGAGAAAGAAAAGTCTTCCATTATTTGAAGTTATGCTATTTTTGATCTTTTCATATACATATTTTTGTTCAGTATTCAGTTTAGTTTGGTTCTCATTAACAAAATTAGAAAGTTTCTCTGTGTTGTAGGAAATTTCCTTGAGGTATTCACGATTGACACTTATGACGTTTAGGTCATTAGATGGTGATGGAAGGCCATACTTTTGGAGTGTTTGGTTTGACATTGAAAATACTATATCTTCTAAAAGTGCTAAACATTTGTTGTAAATAATACTTTTAGAGTAATTAATTTCAACTTCTTGAAACTCTGTCTCCATCTGCCTTTTTATATCTTCAGAAAAGCTGTCCTTGTGGTTTTCCCAAAGTCTTAATGGATCAGACAATTGACAAAATACCAGCATAACTGCAAATAATTGTCTTAGTTTGTAAGGTGAGTCACAAATGGCGGCTTCTTCCAAAGTATGTTGCCAGTGTCTGTCATCCTCCAACAGACCTAGTGCTCGGCAAGCAGACTGATAAGTGGGATGCACAACACCTGACACGGTTTTAAGGTCATTGAAGCAAGTAGGTCCTCGAACTTCGTGTAGCAGGAGGCGTAAGTAATAACACTCTGCATTGTTTGGATGAACGGTGTACACTCGACCAATCATATCATCACGTTTGATTCCTTCATGACCAGGAACTGGTTTACCTTGTTTCCTTCGAGTAAACGTTTTATTTTTCCAAACATAGTGTGCCGGCACCTCACTATATAAAAGATTTCTTGCAAAATCATCTTTTTTACAAAGTTCAAAAAATGCTAAGAGAGTAGTTTTTGGTGGATTTTGTACTTTATCTACAACAGTATCAGGGGTAAAATAAACCCTTTGACCGTTCTCGAGATGGACAGCTAGGTGCATAACTGGTGGATACCTTTCATGAATTGCGAAGCATAATATTCTCCATGCAGCTTCTGAACTGCTAATATAGCGCCCTGTTTCGTAATTGGTTACTTCATCCCATTCATTTTCTACACCAAATGTTGCTTGATCACTTCCCTTGTTAACATATTTGCAGATATATTTAATAGACTTAACAGAATTGCATAACTCAACATTAATGTGAGCAATAAATGTTCGGGACAGAATGGGGTTGTACGGAATTACCCACCGATTATCAAGGTCTATTCCGTTAATATTAACTGTATGGCCACCATCAGACTGAGATCGTCTACGGTACAGGGGATAGCCATCATCAGCAGTTAAAGTCTCCTTGCATAATGGACGTGGGTACATCTTATTACAATTTCCGCTATTCATACATGGTGATTTTCTGTTCATATTTCCACATGGTCGATGAATCATTGTTGACTTAATTACTTCATAAAGAGCTTGATCATGGTTTCGATCAGGAATCTCAGCACTTATAATGCTGTCAATTTGTGAAGGCATGATTTTGTCTTTAAGCCATAGTAAAATGTGGACGTGAGGTAATCCCCGTTTTTGCCACTCCACTGTGTACATGAAACACCTACTTTCCCCAAAAATACAGCCTTTAGTCAAGAGATGTATCATTTTTTTTAGTTTTATGTGGAAAACTCTTGCAATGATATCGTGTCTATCTTGAGCCCGTTGTGTACCAATTAATGCTTCTTGTATATCTGCCCACTTTGGGTTGCATGTGAACGTTATAAAAAGATCAGGACGACCATAATGACGTACATATGTCATGGCGTCCTGTGTTCTTTCGTGCATATAACGGGGCCCTCCTGTAAAAGTTGAAGGTAGCACCACCAATTTACCCACATCATTA
Source organism: Philaenus spumarius (assembly GCA_018207615.1). Taxonomy (NCBI): domain Eukaryota; kingdom Metazoa; phylum Arthropoda; class Insecta; order Hemiptera; family Aphrophoridae; genus Philaenus; species Philaenus spumarius. The sequence continues at coordinate 82,496 of JAGFPH010000129.1, read as the reverse complement.
ATTTGTCCATCTCCTTTGCGTACAGCGTCCCGAAGGTGTATGTACTCTTCCGTTCGCAGTTTACTTTGGTTGTATCTAATAAAATTAAGTCTTTCTGTCTCTATCTTAGCATATACATCAACCAAATATTGATTAAGAAGACTGCGATAGAGTAAAATATGATTTTCTTGGCCCTCTCTTTCCATAATCTGATAAGAATAAAAGTCTGAAGCAGAAACCGTTTTCTTTAAAGGAGTTTTTGTATTTGGATCGAATTGGGGAATGTTAATGGAGTAGCCATCTTCTCCACGACAGAAAATCAGTGGATATTGTAAAGTGTCATACGAATGATGTGTTTCGCTGATTCGCTTCAACTTAGAGTTTCTACTGTGAAGAACGATGTCTCGTTTTTCAAATTCCTGACCAACAATCAACAAAGCCACTTCACTTGATGTTGGTGCATTATATCGGCCTTTATGTTCAGATGGAGGTTTTCTTTTTGCATTGATCACAACTTTAAACTCCTCGCCTTTTGGAGCATTCTCCATTGCGGTTTTAAAATCTCTTATATAAGGATTATGATTGTGTAAAAGTTTTTGAAGTTGTAAAATTATGCTAGCATTTAAATTAGGAATAACTTGGGATCTAATTTTTGACTCTTTTTCATCATCACCAACAAAATAAATCTGTAAAAATGATGGGGTTTCCTGCGAAGAAGGTAAAAGACTGCCAATTCTATGGTAAATCTGGCCTTGGATCTTAAAGGTTGGCATAAAGTTTCCTTCACGTACCTCATTTGCACCAAAAGACGTCATTTGAAAACAGCTATGTATTTTCTAATATTTGTTAAAAAATGTTTAGACTCTGGATGATTGTTAGTAAGGAGGCTTTGTAGTGGTTCAGGAACCTGTTCATGGTGAGGGAGTTTAACTTTTCCATTCAAACAACAAAGACCTGGGCTTTCCTCTTTCCATTTTTTTGCATAACAATGTTTACAAATATTTTGTTCACCCATAGAAACAATCTTGTCATTAATGTAATCGGTATTGCAGTTATAATTAAATCCTGATAAAAATTTAACTTTCCATGGTATTAATCGTCTATTCTCATTATATATTTTAACAGCTTTTTGATTGACATTAGGTTTTTCTTCTGTATATTTTTTTACTGCCTTCCTATTGACATCAGGGTTCCTATCTGTATATTTCTTTACGGCTTTCCTATTAACATCAGGATTCCTATCTGTATAATTCTTTACGGCTTTCCTATTAACATCAGGATTCTTCCCCGTATATTTCTTTACTGCCTCTCTATGAACATCAGGGTTTTTGTCTTCATATTTTTTAACGGCTTTCCTATGTTTTTGAACCTTACCTATATTTGTGAATCTTGCACGGCGTTTTTTTCCTCTTTTTTATCATTAGTTTGTTGAAAGTTTGATAAATTTACAGAGTCATCAGATTTGTGAATGTTGATATTCACATTAGTTTGGTACTGGCTATTGGAAATATAGTTCATATCAGAAGAAGGGAATGCACTGTGAGTTTTATCATTGGCAAGGATTGTATCATTTAGTGTAGTGTCGTCAAAGCTATCAACATTGGGCTGTTGTAGGTGATGAGTGTCATATTGAGGTGTAAGTGGTTCAAAATGTGCTGACATCATATTGCCAGTGCACCTAAACCGTAATATGGGCCTTCCCTCGACATATTCAAGAGGTTCTAAAATTATATTTCCATCACGATGTATCACAAGATGGTATGGAAATATTTCTTCGGCTGCCTTAATTTCACATGGGGTGGCATATGTTGTGTGAAGGGACATGCTCGCCTGGTACTCAGCTTGGCTTGTATAAATGTTTCCACAAGGCAACATTGTAAACAGTTGTAACCGTTGCCAGTTATTACAAACATGTTGTACGACACTTTGTCGCAATTGATACGCCTGCAAGAAATTTCCAAAGAGGAAGTATGATAATGAATAGAAAAAGCATGAACCATCACCTTTAGTAGGTACTATACGATGAGGCACCATATAATTGTCAATAACAATAGGCTCCATTTTGCATCATGCTTAACATGTTAAAACTGTCCCAATATCACAAATTTATAGCATGTGTTGAATTAAATTTGAGAACAATAAAATAAACAAAGAAATAAAAACAAATAAATAAATAAAGAAACAATAATTAAAACTCACTTACATTATTGAAACAGTGTTCATACACAATGTTCACTTAACATGTTAAAACTTTATTTAAAAAAATATTATAATCACAAATGTTTAACACGTGTTGAAGTAAATATGATTAGAAAGTAAAACTCAAGTACATTAATAAAGTAGTATTCAAACAAAGATAAATATGCTTTAACAGTATAATAAGTTTTAACTCATTACATATGAACAAACTTTAGCTGAAATTATTTATGTTTAGATCAGCTATTTTTTAACATATGGCTATCAATACTTTGTGTTATCTCCAGTACCAGGAGACCGAGCTAAAGCTCGATTATGAGCAGGGCAATGATTTTAATAATTATTGAACGTTTAAAAAATATACAAACAGTTTATTTATGTGTACACCGACAAAATTATAAAATTTTAAACAGGCCTAAAATATGTTAACAACAATTAGGCCTAATTATTAATTGCAGAATTATTCATACACTCAAAACTATGCTATAGAAATGGGGCAGGCCTATATTAAAAAAATTATTAATTTGAATTTAATTTCTATTAACTTTTACTTTTTTTCTAACAAGTTAAATTTTGAAATCAGCCATTTAATGTATTAAGAATAATTACAGGATTATGAACATCGTTATAGACCAGTTTTAAAACTGCCGTTTTCGAAAAATATTTACAAATATAAAATTTTCACTCATTAAGTTTGGGTTAAAAGATTTAATTCAGTAAAAACAACCCGAATATAAGAAACAGCTGTTCATTAATAAATATTGGATTATTGAGTTTAGAGGTTAGGCCTATAACATTAAACAACTATATAAAGGGTAAGTTTTTTTAGCTGAAGTATCAGTTGCCATGGTAACTAAAAGTAGATACAACTAACATTTTTGGGAACGGCAACTCGTAAATTAATACATTTTTACTATAAACAAATTTTTTTTTGGTAACCATTTGAGATAGAAGAAAATATTAAATACAAAAAATGTAGATAATTTAATTCCACACAAACGACTTTCCATCAAATATAAGATCTGATCTTTGGTTTTACCGCTATGGCAAAAAATATAAAGCCATTACAAAACCGTTTTTGGGAATGACAACTCTTAAATTAGTACTTTTTTCAACTACAAACTAATTTTGTTTGGTAACTGTGTGAGATAGAAGAAAATGTTAAATACAAAAGTTGTAGATAATTTAATTCTACGCCAACGATTTTGCATCAAATTTAAGATCCGATCTTTCGTTTTCCCGTTATAGCAAAAAAAGGAAACTCAATACAAAACCATTTTTGGGAATGGCATCTCGTAAATTAATACTTTTTTTCTACTATAAAATAATTTTTTTTGTAACCGTTCGAGATAGAAGAAAATGTTAAATACAGAAGGTGTAGATAATTTAATTCCACACAAACGACTTTCCATCAAATATACAATCCGATCTTTGGTTTTACCGCTATAGCCAGAAATATAAAGCCATTACAAAACCGTTTTTGGGAATGACAACTCTTAAATTAGTATTTTTTCAAATATAAACTAATTTTGTTTGGTAACCGTTCGAGATAGAAAAAAATGTTAAATACAAAAGTTGTAGATAATTTAATTCCACACTAACGATTTTTCATCAAATTTAAGATCCTATGTTTTGTTTTCCCGCTATAACAAAAAATATAAAGCCATTACAAAACCGTTTTGCCAAAAGATACCCTACCCCAAAACTACCCCTAAAAATTGGAACTTCAAAATTAAATTTCTTTAGTTGTCCTATTTACACCACCAAGTATACACATGCCAAATTTCATCTCTCTAGTTTCATGGGAAGTGGGAGAATTAGTGATGATGAGTGAGTGAGGGCTTTGCCTTTTATATGTAGAGAAGATATGGCTATCTAAACTTTGTGTTATCTCCATAAGGATTGCATTGTAACTTTGGAAGACCGTGGGGCGGAGCCCTGATGGAATATCGCAAATTCCCTTCTTAGTGCGCTTCTAGGGCTGGAGATAAACGTTCATACCAAGTTTCATCTTCTTAGTTCTTTTGGTTGTCGAGATTTTGTGATCAGTCAGTGAGTGAGTGAGTGGTATTTGGCTTTTATATTATTAGATTTCGTTGTAATTTTGTAACCAACATGGCAACCCATAAGACCCTATGTTAAAATTTTTCAAACATTGGTTGTTACATATTATATACTAGGGGAGACCCCTGCGTGCATCGCACGCCAACCCCCAATGGAACCTTCTAAAAACATACGTTATCTTTTATTTATAATAAAGTTGTAGTATCTTATCTTCTAAAGCGAGAGATAATTGTTTGTCTGCTAAATGGATCTGGAATCTCCGTCTAAGGATTTTTTATTTTTTTATTTTATATTAGGCTTTTGGCCACGAGAAATCGATTGGAAATGGTCACCAGTCTGGGAAAATTCGTTTTCTACGTCTTTTTATTAAATTAAAAAGTGAAATTTGTCCATTTTAAACAATACAAAGCACAGCTGATGCAAATGTTTTCAATGCCATTACAATAATCATCTACTTTCTTTTAAACTGAATATTTTATTAGAGGTAAGCCTAATGTTGTATCTATTTATAGTTACCATTCCAACGAATACATAATAAACATACCCTTTATTTAATTGTTTAATGTTATAGGCCTAACCTAAACGATGTTCACGGAAATTTGCAATAATAGTAGTTATTGACGTGAGCGAACTAGGCCCTAGGAATAAATCGATATTGAAATAATACTTTAATTTAGGCCTGACTTATTTCTGAGGCATAGCGTTGAGATTGTGGTTAATCCTTTAAACTGTATTTTTATTACAGGTAAGCCTAATGTTGTATATACCCTTTATTTAGTTGTTTAATGTTATAGGCCTAACCTCAAAACTCAATAATCCAATATTTATTATTGATTTCATAGCCCTGCTTATAATCGAGCTGTAGCTCGGTCTCCAGGTACTTAATAATAACCTCAAAACTAAGATGGTAAATAATGTTAAATGTTCAAACCAAATTATTTCTTATAATTTATAACAGCAGTTAATAATAGTTAAAAGAACCAGTAAAGCTCAGGTCTACACTTTAAAACCTTAACCTAAAAGCAAGAAATACAAAAATAATTGCTTTAAATTTTGAAATCAGCTGTTAATGGAAATGTTGAAGCAAACATTTATATGTTATCTGTTATTTTATTCAATTGGTTGCTATGGTAATAAATGTAAATACATGTGTTGGTTTATCATTCCAGGCCTAACCTAAAATTTTTTCCGACTAAATTTACAAATATTAAAATAAAAAAAGGTTTTTACCGAAATGAATTATAGCCTATGTTACTCAGGGATAGTGTAGCTTTGTATTAGTAATACTATTTTTTCAATCGGTTCAGTAGCGCCAGTGATTACCCCATACATACAAACAAACATACAAACAAACAAACAAACAAACAAACTTTACCTCTTTATAATATTAGTATAGATATAGATAAAACAACTGATTTGCATCAAAAACTGAACATAATTTTAGGTTAGGCCTACAATGAACCAAAACACGTTTATTTCCAACCAATTGGGCTAATTTAGAATCAGGTTTTTTACAATTTATCACAACTATCAGTTTTTTTAGATTAGGTAAAAACAAACAAAAGGTTTACTGTATTATCGATAAAGGTTTACAAACTATAGATCTAAATTTGTGTAGAATATACTTGTGGCATAAAAATCATTTTACAATTCGATCACTTAAGTCAATGGAATAACTTGACTAACTTTTAAATTAAATCAAGCAATAGCGAAACATTGCTGGGTCCACTAGTTTACTATAAAAATAAGTGTTACATACTGTATAACAATTAAATATTGTTTAGAAATTAAAATGATTATTTTATAAATAATGTTTGGTGCCGTTGTTGAAGCTGAGCAAAATAAATTAAAACATTTGTGAGCGTTGCATTAACTTTGAATGCTTCACGTGTTGTTGCTGTCCCTCCAGTGGTGGGGGAAGCGGCTAGGCCAGCCGGACCGTATTCAATACACGCAGCCAGCGATCCAGTGTGTTTATACATCGATGCATAGAAGTGGCTTCGGTAGGAGAATTCTGGGATTCGCCATTCGTCGAAATCCAGAGCGATCGTTTGTAGCTCGACCCTGGCAAATATTTGTGTCAGTCGCTTGCTGGATGTTAAACGTTTCATTCACTATTTCTTATTTAAATACGGCAAAAATTCTGTGATGAAGAATTTGAAGTTTTAATTTTCTTAGTGCAAGTAAATCCATCTCTTTAGGTCTTCCTTGAGCTGAGGAAATATTGTATGTAATATTGCCCTTCAGAATTTCTGAGGAAATTAATTGGATATACCCCAAACAGCCTTTTACGTTTCAAAGAACTTATTGTAGCCAATGCACTTTCACTCAATACAAGTAATTTGACAAGTTCACTGCTTGATGATAAATGCCTTTTGTAGCTCGTATGACAGTCCCCTCCACTACCTGTCGCTCGTCGCTCCTATCGTACACGAGGCCTAAAAAAGTGGCGACGTGTGAAACCTACCTTTTAAAACTATGTTTCGACAGCAGCAGCGCTTCTTTTAATCGCCGAGAACTGTGGCGAAGGCAAATTCCGTAACAGGCAGTCGCGCTTCTAATTTAGTGGCTGTGGCGGTGTGTGAAACCTACCATTTATTTCTAGCTTTAGTCGACGGAAGCGCTTCTTAGTGGCGCTGCTAAGTGGCTTCGTGTGAAGGAGCCCTAAGACTCGATTGCCGGTAAAATTTTTCTTAGGTCGCAAATGTCTGTGCTATAACATTGATCTTTCTCACTGCCCGGGCACCGCCGAGTTGTATATGGCTAGTTTGATATATTTATGGAGCAGTTTTATGTGAAATGTAATTTCAGTTTTAACGGATTTTATGATAAGTTTGATCAACAGAGATATGTTTTCCAAGTTTTAAAGAATTCTTTTTTATTACTGATACAAGTGTCTAACGAATATATATTTAAGAATTATATTATTATTTTTTTTAAACTTGCTTCTTGCTACCTCATACCTTCTAACCAGCTTTATAATTAATGAATAATTAAATCCAATCTACTATGTTAACTAAAAAAAGAGGTTGATGAAGATAAATAATATGGTAATTGTAAAGAAACACAATTTGTCTGGCATTGACTAGGAGGGTTAGGCCTTGCGTCGTTATTTGTTTAGCGGGTGGATTTCAATCTCAATTTCCCCGTGCTTTGCGAACACAATCATGCATTCTTGTAACACATATTCTCTTTTGTATCGTTGCTCTTTCTCTTTCCCCCTTATAATGAATTCTTTCTCTTGTATTTATTCGTTTTGTTTCCATAATGGCAACGGAATCGTCATAGTTTGGCCCATCAATGTGTTGCTGATTAACAGCTTCTTTGTTGAAATAAATTTTCAAAGGAATTTTGATTGGAAGGATCCTAAATTGAAATAAAGAGATTCAAAAGATTTTTAAGGCCACTTGGATACGTGGAAAGTGTAAATAAAAATAAACTTCTTTCCGACATCGAATTAGGTATTGTTCGGTAGAAATTTACAATTTAAATATACACATCAAGTACTTTTTTATTTTTATAATTTTGTTGGGATATGTTTAGTTCACTTTTTAAACTTCAAAACCTATACTTGACAAAATAATGAAAATAGGACATAATATATATGTCCTCATAATATATAGGACTTATATATCATAATGAATGGTAATGACAAAGTTTTAAAACATTTAGGTTGAAGTCGTAAACGAGATATCTGGATATCAACCTAAATGTTTAAACGGTTACAAAATTATTTTATAAAATACTTATGTCCTCGTTGACTCTAGACGTTTTTGAAATGTTTAAACAATTTTGACAATCAATTACTAAACAGTTTTAGGAAGTCAACACTTTTTTGAATAGTGATTTTTGATTTTGAAAATAAAATATTGAAAAAAAATTCTCTACGGTTTTTAGTTCTAAAATTTTGTTAAATCTGAAACAAATTTATTTTATTTTTACAGTTTGTGCACATTTTATCACCTCAGCTGGATCATACCAAGACCTCTCCAGAGAGTACTTGACCTGTTTAACAAATTGTATTGTTTTTAAGTGTCTTAATGGATACTATGGCCCTTTACAGTGGTTTTAGTTGATTTTGTATAATTTCTGTTACCTGCAACTTTTCATATTTATTAGTAATGTTCAATGCTTGTATTACTATTTATTTTTCTCAACAATCATTTTGTTTCAAATGGGCCGGTAAGTGTTAATTGATAGAAAATACAGTTTTAAACACATGCTATTCAGATATATAGTTTTCAAACTACTGTACTTACCTAGTTGTTTTCCTTCTACTAAAATGTTTGTAAATTATATCCAGGAGATACAATTTAAAACAAAATTGTGTGGCAGTTTTCAAATGGCAAAATCAACAAATTATGTGTGATCATTAAAATAGCCAACTGGGAGGATGGAAGAAGAGACTTGTCTAAACTGGCTTGTAGGACAATTCTAAGTAGCTCTTGCATTAACAGCGGGTTTTATATTTTAAAATATAATTTGTATTATTAATGTTTAGACTGTGTTTTTTGTTTATTAGGAGTAGGAAAGAGTCATGATTCATTGCTGTATCGTAAAATTCATAATTTGATTTAGACACTTAACATCTATATATCATCTCAGCTTTAATATAATCTTTAATCCTTTACCTTTATTAAGAAAACTCATATTTAGCGCAAAAAGTTTAAAAAATGTGTGTTAAGGAAGAAAAGAAATTGGCATAAGAAGCACGCAGCCGTCTTATCAACTTAATTAAAGTAAAATTTAAAACACTACGTAAGTGTTTGAATGTGGTTTAAACTAACATTATTATTTCCTGTTGTGTTACGAAAACACTAGATTCTGGTTGGTATACACATTATGACAGTTCCTACAACATCTAATTTTAGTGAAAGATTCGGATCTTGATTATTTAATGCCCCGGATCACCTACTGCGCCAGATTAAATAAATTACATTTTACGAATATTTTGTTAACTTTTAACTTAGACCTATAAGAAATGACAACACAAATTTAAAAGTTGATAGGCTACTAAGACCAATACAATATAGGTTGCAATTTAGTTAAAGAAGAAAGAGATTCGTTCTTGACCAGAAAAGAAAGACACAAGACTGATTCGAGAACGAAAAGGCGAGACCTAGAAGACTGTTTAGGTCATTTCAATAATTTTTCGTTCATCGTTCCTTTAGATACGGGTCAGTAGTCGGTCGTTTCAGTAGTTCGTATCTCGGATCAGTAGAACATCATTTGACTCGAGGTTCATATCACAATGAAACGTCTATTGTGTAAATGTAATCTAGTTTATTCTTTTATCCCTATTTCTCTGATCTTTTTTACAATAACAAATTGCAATTTACCAAGGTTTGTTGCGGCATTACAACTTTGTTGTTTCAATGCTAATGTAAATGCTTTAATAGTTTTATGTAATTTTAATAAAACAGTTACAGTACATTTTTCTCTCATTCTCTTTTTTCAAATATAATTATTTATTTATTTTAAACAAAAAACATGTTCTATTTAAGTTGGATGAAACTCGGGAGTTTGGTCAGTAGTTCAGTGCGAGATAGAATTACTTTTATTGCTAAGATAGCTGAATACGGTTTGCGAAAACCTTTTTTTAACTTAAAATGTATACGTTGATAGACACATACTTATGTCGGGATTTTTAAACCGTAATAATAACTTAAAATATTATTTTTTACAAACGTAAAAACATGACATAATATAATTTCACATATTTACAAAATTAATATTAACAGTTAGTATCGAACGGGCATCTACATTTCCCTGTGGGGTCCTGGATCATTTTCTCCGGACAAGGGATTAACGACTTGCTGCTTCCTCCTACGAGGTATATAGCTACACTCAGGTATAAGATCAAAACCAGAAGTCTCGTTAAAGTCATTGTTCTGGAAAAAAGAAATGATACCATTTATTTACATAAAAAATAATTCAGCGGTAAAACATAATATTCGTGATTGCTACTACAACATGTTTACATTATATTTGAACGGCTTGATATATCTGGGCTCAGTAACGGTAGAAACACGAACAAACGGAATTTTTTAGTAATTGTGATCTTCTATATTCAGGGTATGTCAAATGTCAAGTATCATAAACAGGAGTTTCCGAAAAATCTTAAAATGCGATTTTTTTTTTGAAAGAAATATTAGATTTTTGTATTAGTGTTTTAAAGTTTAGGATTACAATTTAATAAGTAAGAAAACTTTCACTTCTATAAAACTACGTGTCAAATTTAAAATTTGGAACATTTTAACATTTTATACAATTTTGATACATTATTTCAATCAGAACCAATTATTCGGCATTTCTAATTACACTTTAAACCACCGAATCTCTACTAAAATAAATAAACGAATTTAAAGACAGACTTTAAATTATGATCAACTATTACGTTAAATTATGTTTAAATTATTGATTTTGATTCAATAAGAAAAATAATATTCATTTCTAAACATATGGTATCTGGCTTTTGAGTCACCTCAAAATAAACTATGATAATTTCTACAAATGAAAATCGAAACAATTTGAAGAAGAGCAAACAAGCTTAACATATATATAAAAACAGGATTATACAATTGAGGTGTTTTGTTCTTATGTATAGCAAACAACTTTAGCTTCAACTTATATAAATTAATCAAATTTGTAATTTAACAACTTTTGTTGAAACTAGGCAATATAATGGTATATTTTTATCGTTAAATTTGTTATGTTGGCCCTTTTCAACGATATGTAACATTAATATATAGGTAGCTTACGTTTATTAATTTAAAAAAATAGACCACTTGAGATTTACTGAAGGAATGTTTTGGAAAAATGTGTGATCAGTGCTTATTGTAATTTAAATCCCAAAAAAACTGATTTAAATTCTACATAGGCTGTTTATACATTTGAACAGTCCAGTTTCTTATCAAATCTTAATAACTTGAGTATCATATAAATTGAGAATACATTGCAAAAAGCCTTGTGCCAGAACTTCTTGTATCCATGTACGGAAAAATTGTTTCTTTATCAAATCCAATTTCAAATACGAATAGTAACATGCAAATAATAAACAATGGAAACAACAAGATAACAGAACAAAAGGGAAACACAAAAATGTAAAAGAAGAAAACAAAGAAATTATACACTTGAAAGAAAGTCGTAAATAAAACAATTAAAAAACAAACAATCGACACAAATAAAATATCATAAATATATATATATATATATATATATAACACAGTTTATACTCGTACAACTTAAAATAAAACAGAAACTGTAAATCTAAAGGAAAGCAACATTGTAACAAAGTATACAATCAGTATAACAACTTTCAATCAGAGGGGATACGCCTCCTCCAATGGGCAATTTTGGTCAATTTTTATTAAATTGTATTTTGTATTTTAAGTTAATTTACATGTTATTAGAAATGTTTGAGTGAAATTTCAAACTGTTTTGAAAATTATTTCCCATTTTTGTTTTGTTTTAGTACGATGGCGCCACTCGCGAAATTTTCGTTTTTCACTCAACCTTTTTCATAATGGGCGTTCCTAGCAACATGTTTTATTGGTTTATTTTCCAAGCTACAAACTAACTAGCATTACGTTTTCTAAGGTTAATAATTTATATATTTTAGGAAATAAACATTTATATAGTGTAACTTGGTTTTGTTATAGTACATTATACAGGGTGAGTTTTAAATGTCCCCCCCTAATTTTTTCCGCATTTCTTAAGATATCGACTTCCAACCACCGCCGAACATCATTGATTAGTTTATACTTTCTTTTGATGAGGTTCACGTTTTTGGCCGCCATCTTGGATTCGCCATATTGGAATGAACTTTTATTTTTTAAATGTAAAGGTAAGGTTGTGACCCATCATTTCAAACTATTTTTTTCCGTAGAACACGATGCCGCAATCGGTTTTTAATTATCTGCTTTCGTTCTCGAGATATTAACAATTTTGTAAAAAATTGAAAATTTTCAAAAATCCCTTGTTTTATTCAATTTAAAAAAAAATCGACCCTTTATTATTAGATATCACAGTTTGGTAGTAGCTTATAGATTTTTATTAAGTTATAAATTTTTACTGCCATCTTGGGTACGCCATATTGGATTGAGATTCTTGTTTTTAATGTAAATGTGGTAAAGTTTTACAAATTTAGAAATTTCTTAATACAAAATACAAATATTCTGCTGACAAAGGTAGAATATCGCAAAAATAAAAGGTTAATAATAATGTCCAAAAACTGCATCTAATTTAAAGTTGCAAGTTTAATGTGGATATGAACTATTTAGAAGATTATAAATATAAACTACAGACATATTCTAGTGCTGAAATTAAAATATTACATAAAATAGACTGTTTATTTATATGTATTAAAACTACTTAAAATAATGAATGATAATAACATGTGTAAAAATATAAATTTGAGTAGTTAAACTATAAGTTAATTTGCTTTACTATAAATACTTACTATGTATTATAAATAATAACCAAGGGTGTTAGATGTGAATAAATATAATTTAGAAAATACTGCATACAAAAATTCTACTGATAATTAAAGGAAACGTTTTACCTAGGTTTCAACAAAGAGAATAAACATAAAATATAAATAGGACCCTTAATCTGCGTTGAGTAGTATATTGCTACAAGTTTTAGCAATAAACATAATTTCACAGCTATTTAATTAAAAATTTATTGGAGGTCGCGCTCTTAACAATTTTACATTTTATATTCCCTATTCTTTGTTCGTTTGAATCTCCGAGGAAATTCACATATACAGGCTATAGTTTGAAATGTTAAATAAAATAACGCACTCACTGATTATAAATTATATACAGTGTGAGTCAAAAGTAAGGAGTCAAAAATAGAAAAATGAAACTCAGAATACCTTTAAAAAGTGAACATTTTAATCACTATTGCAACTTTTACCATTTCAGCTCAACGTTTTTAAATATAAAGACTCAAAGTGACCTCATTTTAAAGGTATTGATTAAAGAGAAGAACAGTGGAAACTAGAGCTTTATATCTCAACCCTGTACAAAATTGCAGCTCATTGATATTTTCAGAACCTGGTTCTAATACTTAGGAAATTTATTGTTAATTGAAAACAATGAATATGTGAAACAGATAAAATCAACAGCTAATAAAATAAACTTCTGTTTATAATACATTAATTATCAGTATTACAATAGCACTAGTAATTACAATTGAATATGTCAAGTCAAAAAGTGCCTATGTAACATCCCGGTAGTTTTCGAAAAACATAAAAAACTTGTTAGTTTTGATAATGTTGCTGAAACAAATTCAGATTTTTTATGCTTTCACTAAATAATGCCACAAACAAACATACTTATATACAGTACTAGTTTTGCCTATTACATACTCAGTTAAGCAAAGAAAAATAGAAATAAGTTTTGTACATAGTTAGTTCTTGACTTTAACAGGTAACACGTGTACTTCTTGTCATAAAAGGTTAGGTTTTTCTTGCACCAGGAAGTTCACAACTTTATCATAAATATGTTTTGATGTGGTTAAATAATAAAAATTTTCATAGTAAAAGTGATATTATTAATAAAATTGTTACGGTAGGCTACATTTTTAAAACATTTTTACCAAGCTCACGAGAAGAACGCCCATGTACGTTGAACTTGGACAGTTCTTGACTTGAAATTGATTTGATTTCTCATTTAAAACCAGTCAAACACTTGTTTTTGGGCTGATTTTGCCTTCAGGACATCAGGCGTTGTGTGTAGAATAAAATAGCGGTTATAACTCAATTTCGAAAAAAGTCACTTGATCAGTTTTTGACCTGACCCATTCAATTACATTAAACAATAAAACGGCTTAAACTGACTAAAATGTGTTTTTTATAACAGTTGATTAAACTGCTGCCCCAGGACAGTTTGAAAATGTCCAAGCCTGTCGTAAAAACTTAAAACGGCACGCTGTATGGATTCAAGCGGGATTTTTGAATTTACGCTACTACTCTGTCCCTAAGGTCATTAATGCACTGGGGTTTCGTTTTATACACGTTGTTTTTAAAGTGACCCCTCACAAATAGTCCAGCGGAGATAGATCTGGCGATCTTGGTGGCCACTTGATACTTCCTCTTCTGTCTATTAGGCGATTAGGAAAAATATTGTTTAAAAACTCGCGGTCATGCAGGCTATAGTGTGGAGGTGCTCCATCCTGCTGGAACTAAACATGATTACAGTTCCAGCTTGCATGGTTGATGCTTGCATAGCTGGATAAATCTGTTTTTGTAGTATTTCCTAGTATACCTCGGCATTAAGATTGCCATCAATAAAAAATGGCCCAACAAACTAATCCCTCACAATGAAAAGCCAAAAGTTAAAATTTTCAGGGTGCTTTATGTGTTGATCTCTCATCCAACGAGGGTTAACATCAGCGCAATAACAAAAATTGTGTCTGTTAACGTTACCGCTTAACATAAAAGTTGCTTCGTCTGAGAAAGCAATGTGTTCATTCTAATTGTATCAATGTTCCTCATCATCAGTTCACAAAATTCTAATCGACGATCAAAATTGTCCTCACTTAGCTCTTGAACTAAACGAATTTTGTACACTTTAAAACCACCGCCATGTAAAACTTTACAAACTGATGTTTGAGATATACCTAACATTATGAAAACATTTCTTGTTGAGGTATAAGGATCTTCTACAACAGACTGTAAAACGTCAAAAGACAATGCTTCGTTTGTAGCCGATTTTGGTATTAGTTTTTTGAACTCCTGATTTAGATACTGGGTTTCGATTAGGATAAGTGTCATTAAATAAATTCCTTACTTCATCATAATATCTCACCCGGTCTCCGTAGCCTCGCATCGTCAGGATCATAATACGCTCTTGTTCACATAAACTCTCCAGTTCAACGTACAACATCACAAAAACACGTCTTAACTTTGTTGATTCCAACCAGAAACTGAACCTGATGCTGGACTTCCTTAAAACTGAAAAGATAAGGGAGGCTTACCCTATAGCAGGTAATAACTGTAAAACAGGTTTGAATTTCTAAGAAAAGTGGTTGTCTATTGGGGTTCATGTTTTGCCTCAATGAAGTTTTATTTAATTTCAATGAGCTACCATTTTGTACTGGGTTGAGATAGAAAGCTCTAGTTTCCACTGTTCTTCTTTTAACCAAGACCTTTAAAATGAGATGTTAGGTTAAATGGGTCTTTACGTTTAAACATTTTAAGCTGCCCCCCAAAAATAAAATTTTAGGGAATTGGGCAAAGTTGTAATAGTGACTAAAAAGTTAACTTTTATTTCCTAGAAAGGTGTCCTGAGTTTCATTTTTCTATCTTTAAACATTTAAAATTTAACAGGGTGTAATCTTACTTTTAACTCACACTGTATACAAGAGTTTACTGAAATTTACAAGTAATTTAAACACAGTTTAGAGATTAAAAATCAATCAGTTCCAAAAAATCAACCCATTCCATATTACATAGTTTAAAAAGTACATTTAAAACACTTATTCCAAATATTTTATTTAGAAAAAATATCTGCAGATAAATAATATGATATATATAGGGTTAAACAAATTCTAATAATAATTGATTATTCACGTACGTGTTTTTTGCTTCATGCACAGCAAAAGTTCTATCTCTGTAACTACTTTTTAACAGATAGACTTCAAACTTAACACGGCTCTTAATTGCGTCAAGAATTACTTAATGTCAAGCAACCAGCTTAATCCTATAATCCATTTCAAAATGGAGGTTATTTAAACCTAGAAAGCTAATCTCACGGATACTAGAATACACGGTAGGGGTCACGCGCAGGTCCCCGCCACCCGGTTCGGAGACGTGACGTCACCATGAACCCTCCGCCTCGCCGCACTGTATACAGACTCCACAGTCCACAATGTCATTCGCTATTCGAACACTAAAACGCGTAACCTGCAGTCTTCAATTTCGTTAGATAGTTTTAATACTTAGGGACGAAAGTATAATTTTGCAGGTCAGTACGATTTTATATCTGTATATACATTTATTAATATTAAAAGTGCCCTAACCATGTCGTTACTCTTAAGTTTTGTGTAATAATCACTAGAGTTTGATGAATTCTCGTGTGCACAAATTTTAAACGATTTTTTTATTCAATGCAAAGTTTGATCATGTTTGACCTAAACCGTAACATTTATAAAGATGTAATTCGTTTATACTTATCACTGAGTATAATTTGACCATTTATTTATTTCAGAAACAATTTATATTTTTTATATTTTAACAAGCCATTCGTCCATGAGAGCTCGTATCTGATCCATCCACCTTCATCAGTCTTCCCCACTAGATATTAAAAAAAATATATATTTTACATGTAATTGTTTCTGAAATAAATGTTTTACCAGTCTCAGTCTCCAACCAACACCTTGTAAAACCAAGGTAATATTTCGAAGGAAATTTTACAAGAAAACTAGTTGAATATTATGATCGCAGATCTGTCATGGTTAAATAATATTAAGAGCAATGTAGATATCATTTTCTGAAAAAGTTTGTTTATATATCAATAATAAATATAATAATATTATATAATAATAATAAATTATTAAAATTGTGGAAAATATTTTGTAAATTAATTAATAATGAAAGAAATAAAATATTGTTTTACATGAGTAAGTACAATTAATATAACCAATTCACTCATATATATATATAATCAATTTATGTATATGTTTATATCATCCGAATTGATAACTTCAGACTTTTGTTACTTGTAGAAGAACGCCCAGAAATGAATAATTATAATATTTAAAGATCATCATAAAAAAACTACTATTAACTAAGTCAATCTGATTTAATTTGTCTGAAATTGTATTGTAAACGTACGAAGAACACATTTGGTAATTGTTTTCAATTGATAGTTTGAATCAATACCGTACTGCAAGAACTCTCTACACACCAGACCAGATGCACATCTTCTTTATCCAAACATTAGTAAAATATTACATTTAGTGAGCTTCAAATCTCAATAAACATTATATTGTAATATTTTTTATTTGAACTTATTTATTATGTATTTTATAGCTGTTCTAGTTTCACTTTTTTCCCCCCACTACTTAACTCGTTGTTTAGCTAGCCAAAAGAAAGTTTGGTTAGTTTTTTAACATCTACAACCTAATTCTTATAATCTTTTGTTTATATAGTTATTTATAATAAGAAAATATAAACTATAAAATTTCCAAAATTTTAATATATGGAACGTTTTTGTAAAATCACAAATGTAAATTTCAAGCAGATTTCTACATAACTGACAAATGTAAATTTTGTCAGTTTCTACATAATAATTTGTTTCAAATATCCATATAATATTGCATTTTTGATATGTAGAACTACTTTATGTATGCTATTTTTAATATATTCTAATATTCTAATGTTTTTCGTTTTTTTTCGAAAATCCCCAATATTATTGTCGGACAGATGGTTCAATGTGTTTGAAATATTATTACAAACAATATAAAATAAAAATTTTATGTTTGGCCATAAATATAAGGGTTGCATAAAACCCTTAACTTTAAGGCGTCCGTCAACAAGTATGCCCCGAAAACTTTGTCGGACAAGGTTATCACTTAGTTATATATATATTTTATAAACGATTCTGAAAAAATCAGCAGTTAGGTACTAAATTTTTTGACGCCATAACTTTGCCATGTTCGGGGTGTCGGACGCGCAGAAATGACCAATAATATTTGTCCGACAAAATTTTTTTCGCTTTCTACATAAAACAAACTTTCAATTAAAAGAAAGATTATTGTTTAGGTTATAATTTTTTTTACCTCACCAAATCAATGACTTTGCCGGGTTCTCAAAGGAAAACGCCCCGCTACCGAGAATTGTTGCAAATAAAAATGTTGTCCGACTCGACTTAAATAAGAGATATACGAAGTCTCAAGAGTTAGGTAATCATAAACTTTTAAAGGCCTGGGTCCTAGGACTATAAGTAAATCATTAATTCTTTACTTTTCATAAGTGTCTGACAAACGTACTATGCATCACAAAAGCAGAATACAAACTCATTTCAGGTTTTTCAGGATAGTTATCACTAAATGGGGATCAAAAGTAAATCTAAATTATTACAATATTCAACCTACTCTACAAAATGGAAAAAAAAACAATAATCCCAATCACCTATTATTTTGTCTATCCATGTATGTCATTTGATTTGAACACGTTCCAGACAAAAATGAGTTGGTCTTATTTAGTGCCATTAAATAATAGTTTCATTGTTTCATAGTTTGACATTGTTTATGTATCTGATACATTTTACTTTAACTCAATCTCCATATGTAAGGTATGCATTTATTTTAAAATTCTTACTGTAATACACAATGAATTTGGACATTAATTTCCTACTCACCTCTGCCTACTAATAGAGTGTTGTTTAAACAGTACGTTATTCTCCACAGAGCAATAATTTATATGTGCCATTTAACCTTTTAAAATCAGCAATAAAAATATAGGTGGCAATTTAAATAAAGAAACACTACGAAATCATAGCTTTTTCGTAATTAAATTTTTGATACAAACTTTTTATATGTTTAATATATATATATATAACTAAAACTAAAGAAACTTTTAACAATGTAAATCATGTAATTTCGTAATAGTCAAAGTCCAAATAGACTTGAATCTAATAAATTGTTTAGAGTCAAACCATTGTAATAAAAATGGTAATTGCAACGAATTTGGAAACAAACAACAGAAGTAAATATCGCATCAAAACAAGCTAGTAAGTTTAGACGTTTTAATGAAAATTAAATAGAAGGTATTAATGTTAACACGGTCGCAGTAGAAGTTATTGCTTTTAAAATTTCCCTAAATAAAAAATATATAATTTATAAATACAAAAACAGGACTCATTAATTACTTATCTATTTAATATAAGTGTACGGCAGGCAGCGGGCCGGGAGGGAGGGTTCAGAGTGACGTCGCTGGCACGTGAGTCACTACTCATCGCATCCTACTCATGACCCCTACCGTGTATTCTAGTATCCGTGGCTAATCTGTTCAAAAGTGACATTAAAGCTAAACTATCGTAAATTTCACGGCTGGTTGAAAAAAGAAATAAAAAATACTTCTGGTTACGAAATTGAACTTTAATGAATACGCATAGTCAAAACCTATCACTAAAAACATGTTTGCACCAAATTTAGGCATTTACAAGTCCTCGACCCAGTCGACACAGCACTTTCCACGATGCTCAGCGCAGATCGGTTTGTTGCTGCAGCGGCAGCAGTAGACCATTGTCATCCTTCTCTTGACGGAAGGTCAAATCCTTGTATTGTTCGTAGTAGGTTTTGAGGAAAGTCATGGGCACCGGAACTTTCAAGACATCAGCAATAGATTGGCGGAGTTTGCGAGTCAAAGTTGGGTACTGCAACCGATGTTGAAGCCATTTCTCGACAAGGCTCTGGTGTATTTGCATGGCAAACTTTCGTCTTGACAGTGGTTTATGTCCGCTTTTCACAACATTAGTGACGTAAATGAAATATGAATTCACAATAATAATATTCAGCATGCCATAAAATACGCACAAAGGCCACCATTTAGTCTTATGGCTGCACGACCTTTGGTGACACATTTGGTCCATTGTATCAAGTGCTCCTTTTGTGGCATTGTAGGTCTCGATTACTTGAGTTTTCTTGGACACTTGATTGATTACAGGCTTTTCGTGGCAAGTAGATAGTAGCAAAACCATTGATCCCGTATTTATCGGACTTGTTCGAGATGTAAACCCTACATCTATTGACGTAGGTTAAGGGGAGGAAACTAGGCAAAAACAAAACACGCTCGTAATTTTTACGATAGTTTAGCTTTCTAGGGTTAAATATTTTCTAACGAGAATAACTTAAAAATAGTACATTCATACAAATTCATCGAGGGTACATTTTTGTAGTCTGTTTAATTTAATATCAAACGGAATCAAACAAAGGGAAACTTTAAAACCGAGTCCATTAGATAGACGGGTTAGCAACAAAGTCTAGGACGCTGTTGTACAGTGTTATCCGTTGTCCGATAGTTTATGCCCTTCTATAGAAAATTAATAATTCGACCACGCAGCTGGACCGCTGACGTGAGTTGAGCAAATTTCCAAAATTATGTTTATAGGCCTATGTTTTAGGGGTTCAACCAATAATTTGGGAAATAGGTCTACTTACGAAGGCGTTGAACAGCTATCTGTGTGTACGCAATATATTAGTAGAATTTGTTTGGGCCTAGTGGCCTCACGAGTTTGCACCACTTGGCTTCGAACCGGGTACTTTTATGATATTTTACGTTTTGATCGATTTTGGGGGAACCAAGCGAGCTATAAGGTCGCGTAAAAAAAAACAAAATGTGCAGAATAACATCCTACATTTATATTTTTAGAAAAAAACTCTAAAATAATTTCATTCTCATAGTAAAAATCTCAAAAAATAGTTACATCTGGTCAAAAACGTACTTCCGGTTGTTGGATTTTTTTGGCTAACGAACTCGTCCGAGCGACGTAGACAACCAACACGTGTACCAAATTTGGACCAAATCGGACCTAAAATGCGGCCTCTAGAGTGCGAACACATATATACTTATATATATATATATATATATATATAGGCCTATATATGAATTTTACTGACACCCCAAAACGTGTTCTGGGGATCGGTGATCATTTGCTACTCCCGACCTTGGGTCTCACCATAAGGGCCACTGCAATAGCTCATTTTTCCTATGGAAATTCGCTAATAAGCTACAGAAGTTTACTCTTGAGGCTTTTTTATACAAACTTACTGTTTTTGAGCTATTCCCATTTAACATTTTTAAATGTCCGACATTTTGATGCAAGTTATTGGATTAAGCTGATTGGTTGACTAGCTCTAAGGACCATTCTAGAGATACAAATTGTTTAGTAAAGAATATGGCGGCTAGAACATTTAACTGAAGAACTGTAATAAACTCTAACTGATTAATGTTTCTTTCAAATTTTCATAATAAAACATGAACAAATTCAACTTAGACAGTAATTTTTCATCAAGGTTTTTTTCATTTTAACCTACTTAAAACTGGATAATAACAATATGGGTTTATTAATTTAACAACCAAGAATGTTCGTAACGGTCTGATCAGTTATAATTGTTTTGTATAAGAACAAAGCTTTTACAAGAACACATTTTTACTTGGTATAAGATTCAAACTAATTATTATTTTATTATAGAAACTTTGTTTGCGTTTGTCAAGTTTACACCAAATACAGAAGGAACTGCTCTTGGTTTATCATCAGTACCAGGAGACCGAGCTAAAGCTCGATTATAAGCAGGGCTATGATTTCAATAATAAATATTGGATTATTGAGTTTTGAGGTTAGGCCTATAATATTAAATAACTAAATAAACGGTATATTCAACATTAGGCTTACCTGTAATAAAAATACAGTTTAAAGGATTAACCATAATCTCAACGCTATGCCTCAGAAATAAGTCAGGCCTAAATTAAAGTTTAATATTTCAATATCGATTTAGGCCTAGGGCCTAGTACGCTCACGTCAATAACTATTATTGCAAATTTCCGTGAACATCGTTTAGGTTAGGCCTATACAATTAAACAACTAAATAAAGGGTATGTTTATTTAGCAGAAGTATTCGTTGCCATGGTAAATATAAATAGATACAACATTAGGCTTAAAATATACAGTTTAAAAGAAAGCAGATGATTATTGTAATGGCATTGAAAACATTTGCATCAGCTGTGCTTTGTATTGTTTAAAATGGACAAATTTCACTTTTTAATTTAATAAAAAGACGTAGAAAACGAATTTTCCCAGACTGGTGACCATTTCCAATCGATTTCTCGTTGCCAAAAGCCCTATTTAAAATCAAAAAATGAAAAATCCTTAGACGGAGATTCCAGATCCATTTAGCAGACAAACAATTATCTCTCGCTTTAGAAGATAAGATACTTTTGTTGATAAACCTAAATATGATTTCTGTTTTCAACTTTTTTTTTTCTTGACTAATAAAAACCTACATATTTTGTAGATAATAATGTTATAATAATGATATCAACATGGAAACAATATATCTTGTTCACATAACACATTAATTATTTCTTTAAATAGTTCACGAACCAAAAATAAGATAAATAAAACACGAGATAAATAAAGACCAAACAAACATCAATAATGAAACACAAGACAACTCAAATTATTCCTTCTAAACATAATTAATGTTACAAGGAAAGGATGTATTTAACTACACAAAAGAGTTAATTCTAATTTACTGATTGTTCGTGTGGGTGAGGTATCAATGGTTATTGTATATGCATGTTTGACTAATGTCGAAGTTCTATTTAACGAAATGAAATATCAAGACGAAAAATTCGTTATTGGGAAGTTGTCGTTACTGGAAGGTTACGGCCTCCGATCCAATTTATACTGTACATCGCTACAAATATTGTAAATTAGTGGACCCGCAATGTTTCGCTATTGCTTGATTTAATTTCAAGGGAAGTTATTCCATTTCATTGCATTGACTTAAGTAATCGAATTGCAAAATGGTTTTTATTCCACTTAAGAATATACTACACAATTTAGATTTAGTAAACCTTTAGGCCTATAGATAATACAGTAAAGATTTTGTTTGTTTTTACCAATCTAAAAAAAAAAAAAATGATAGTTGTGAAGAATTGTAAAAAATCTCTGATTTTAAATTAGCCCAATTGGTTGCATATAAACGTGTTTTGATTCACTGTAGGCCTAACCTAAAAATCTGTTCAGTTTTTTATACAAATCAGCTGTTTTATATATAATATGTAACAATCAATGTTTGAATTCAATTAAAATATATAGTAAGCATTAGTTAATTTTTGTTTTTGTTAGCTTTAAGTTGGTCAATCTGACCTAAAAAAGCTGTTGGTTTTGAATAATAATAAACTGATAAGTAAAGTTGCTATGGTAATGAATGTAAACTAACATGACGTGTTGCTAAGCTTTTTATACGAACAGCTGTTTTTGTGCGCTATGGTCTTGAGTCCATACAAAAGAGGCTGTTTAGTTTTTTTCCAAATTTGAAACTTTTTCGGGAAACTTTTCAAATTTTTCTTTTTATAAAAACCTAGTTCGGACTATTACGGAAATTTTAAACAAAAATAGCCAAATTGGTCCAGCCGTTCTCAAGTGATGCGCTTACAAAGGAATAGCAATTCATTTTTATTATATAAATTATATAATTTAAATTCATCAGTTGGCGCTGAAGCATTGTGCAACGGCAAAGAGTCGGAAATCTCGGGTTCAAGTCTCCATCGGCTTGCCATAACGTTTAGTCTTGTAGGCATTCAGTCTTAAACATGTTTTAAATCGTACTACATGTGAATAAATTCAACAGATATAAATTGTAGGTTGTTATTGCAGTATTGTAGTAGGCCTACGTATGCTTGTACGTCAGTTTCTAAAGAACCAATAATGAGTCCTAAATGCCCAAATACTGTATTATGTTTCTACAGTATTACGTGGTAGCCTACAGTATTTTAGGAGATTAATAAATTACAGTACATTACAGGAAAATCATATAGCACACCTTACCCGGTTGATAGTAACTAGGTTCGAAACTGTGCAACTGAGTTTAGATTGTTTTTAAACAGGATCAGAACTTTATTTTATCCTGACCTGACCACAAATTAATCTAAGACCTGTTTTTTTGGAAAGATACATTTCTATTATAATTTTGGGAATAACTTTTTCAAAATGTTTTGTACTTTGCAATATATTTGATTAAAGTTACTTAAAAACCTAAACAATTAAAATGAAACTCAAACAAAATCTGTTGACTCACCTTCTAGAAGACTCGATGCACTAATGTTGTGTCTGTGGTATTCCTGAACATAATACGCCGTTCAAGGTTAGGTTTCTGTAACTTACAATAATTATGTTACGTAACAAATTATTAATGACCTGTAGTGTAGATAGTCGTTGGTCATTGATAAAAATAGAGCCTGCAGATCCAACGAACAAGTTCGGAGAATATCCAATTGAAATCATTATTCGTTGGAGTCTTATTAAATTTAACTAACAAGGAAAACACATGCGAATAAATCTGTTATTGTTTATGACGTATACTTTAATGAAGTATGCAAATTAAATATTTTTTGCGATTGCAAAGAAAAAAGGAAAAGTGTGTGCATTCCTTGTAAATCGATTTAACGTAAAAACTAATAATTTTAATTGAACGGATCGGTTAAAATGCGTATTTAATGTATTATTATTGTTGAAAGTCTACAAATACCCGTACATCCCTCAGTTACATGGCTTCCATGTCCATTTCTTACATGTAACAGAGCTGTGAAGGTTAAACAAGGGTGAATATTATTTAAGTATTTGTTGAATAGGTTTATTTGTCTGTTTGACCCTTTCGTTGCACATAGCATATCATCTACATACCTATGATAATAAATTATATTTTTTGTGGAATTTTTGTTATTGTTCATCATAATATATTCTGTTTCAATATATGGTTAAGAAATATCTCAGCTATTATTCCGGATATAGGTGATCCCATTGCTAGGCCGCTGTTTTGTCTATAAATTTCATTATTAAATGTAAAATAATTTTGCT
Source organism: Philaenus spumarius (assembly GCA_018207615.1). Lineage (NCBI taxonomy): Eukaryota > Metazoa > Arthropoda > Insecta > Hemiptera > Aphrophoridae > Philaenus > Philaenus spumarius. The sequence goes on along the minus strand of JAGFPH010000129.1, from coordinate 57,663 downwards.
CCAGACATATTTCCATGAGGTAGTATTACTTCTTTGCTTAGTTTGCTGTTTTGGTAACTAAGATAACTAAGATCTTTATGATTTAAAAATATAAACATAAAATATAAATACCTTTATGATTTATATTTACATATTATATGTATTTTGATTTTATTAAAATATGTTATAATTTATTTTTTACTTTGAAATTACCACTACTATTAATTTTACTTTCTCACTATACTATAGTATAGAGAAAGTATAGTGATCGCAAAAAAATCGATGTTGAGATTTTTGTGGAAATATCCGTTTTGGGACCCTCTGAGTCCAAAAAAGTGGTTTTTACAAAATGTCTGTCTGTATGTCTGTATGGATACAAAGCTAGAGCGAAAACTACTCTATCGATTTCGAACAAATTTGCACCAAGCATGTCAATTAGGCCTATATAGATGCACGAAAAAGGGTTTTGAAAATTTTTGAAAAACAACCCCATTTTTGGCAAAAAATCCCCAAAATCAGTTATTATTTTTTTTTAAACGGATCTAACGATTTTGATCAAATTTGGCTTATTTTTAGCCCTTAATGTACCCTACCATATGCAGAAAACCGTATCTTTCTAAAAAATCTTGTTTAGCTGATTTAATAATAATAAAAATAATAATAACTGATTTTGGAGGGTTGTTTGGCCAAAAAGGGGGTTGTTTTTCAAAAATTTTCAAAACCTTTTTTCGTGCATCTATACAGGCTTAATAGACGTGTTTTGTGCAAATTTGTTTGAAATCGAATAATTTTCTCTCTAGCTAATAATAATAATATTTACTAATAATAATATTAACTGTTAATCTGCTACTTTAATAATATCACCTCTCCTACCCCACCTACAATTATAATGAAGTCACAATGAATCTGTTTAATAATTGAAATATGTTTGTGAGGAAATATGTGCCAGTTCCTGGTGCCGTTTATTAAAATATGTCTTCTAATCTTCTAGCCTGTTGTCTGTCATTTATTTCAGGATTTTTTAGAGCTTTTTCTGTTGCCGAAATCCGTATTCTGTCCAATATTTTTTATCCCAGCCCACAGTGCTTTATTATTTTGCAAAAAGTTATATTGTATATCATTAAAAGCAGCTAAAGCCCCACATTTCAAGTTTTTAATTTGACGAAATTTCCTATCGGAACATAAGGGTTTTGCTTGTTACTCTTAAAACAATTTTGTAATGTTTGTTATCAGCAAGATCTCTGAATTTAGGCTTGATAAATTCCATAATGTCCTGTGGTGAAAGAAAATGTTTAGTGTAGTAACAACTTTGTTTGTTCTGTAAAGTTAAGTGATACTTACACACAGAATAAATGTGCGACTGAAGTCAAATTTCCGCAACTTCTTACATGTACAATATTATAAATGTTCTATAACTATAAAAGGTATATGTAATATATACACTGTAAATAGGAAGTTTCGGGACACCAAAAACTAAAATACATCAACAATTATTTGATTTTTGCTGAATGTGCTCCCCTTTTAAACTACCTCTCTAGGAGCGAACATTCTGATGATGGGACATAAGTTCTGAAACATGTTAGTAAGATTTAACAAGTAAATAATAGAGTAAGTACATTAAAACTTATCCAATTTGTTATTGACTTAAATACTTTATTCGAACTTGAGTTTTACATTATTTTAAATTTCAACATCTTTTATGGACAATGCTGTTTGCGGCGATATTTAAAAATATTAATTCAAAAGTATACGAAATTGAAGGCCGTACATTTATAATTGTCATTATTGGTTGTTGCAAACGGTTAAAACAAACATAAACTGTCTAATTGTTTTTTAGTATTCAGAGATTTTCATGTTTTATTTCTAAATTTATAAATCTTTGCATGATTTCTTTGTATAAATTTAAACTGTTTGTCAAATCTCATATTGAGGAATGTGTTTAGTTGTAATGTATTTCAACAGATGTTTTGCGCTCAATATTTAATCATTAGTGACACTCCCTTGTATACGTGTTCACTGTTCATGAAGGAGCAAGCACAGTTCCTTCATTTATATCTTCCCTTGTAAAGTGACACAGAGCTTCCATCCATTTAATAGTCTGTAATACCGTATAACAAATATCCTTACAGTGTTGCCATATTTATTGCCTTTTAGCACAGCTGGCTAGAGCTTAGAGCGATATTACTCTCTAACAAATTGTTGTCGCTCCGGTGAAATGAATTTAATAAAAATTAGGACGTAGCTCAGTTTGGCGACAAAAGTTTCTAAATGTGGCCTGAAGGGCGGTGAGGTGAAGCCTCGCTAATTCGGTCCTGAAAAGGGCCGAATATGTTGGAGAACGTGAGCCTGAAGGGCGCTTGATTGCAGGTGAAGCCTGTGAACGGTTCGTAGCGCTGCGCTGTCGTTGCGTTGCGTAGAATCGTTGCGAAGCGAAGCACAGTAGCCCTAAGTAGTGCTCGCAAGCACTACCCGGTCACCAAGACGACTGCAATGCCTTTGATAGAGAGACTACTGGATGAAGTCGACCCTGAAAAGGACCGTGTAAGCTTGAAGAGCGTTGAGTTGTCGGGTGACACGTAGCCGGAGCTACGGCGGAGGTTCTAGCCGGACTAGCCTCTTTTCCGCGAACGGGTCTTCTTGTGTCTGCTGTATTGTTGCGCTATGAAGTTGGCGTAGTCGAAAGAACAAGACTTATTTTGAATTTAGAATTGAATTATTTTATTTTCGTCTTTTATTCTGGCGATCGGCAATACTCCCTCACTAACTCGGCGACTCTCCCTTAGCTTCACTTCTCTCGGCGTGGCACTGGTCCGGCCAATTCTCCCGTAGTTAGGCACTATTCCAGCCAACGCCTAGCAAATTGGCAAGACCGTAGCCTTGGTGAAAGACAGCATCTGTTTGAAAACAATGGCTGCTTATCTGTAACTGAAAATGACTTTATAGAAATTTTATGACTAAATTTGGAATAAATTTTGAGTGGGAATGAGATGGTGAATCGATGAAATACACTGGGATTAATTACGAAAGTGTGTGGCGTTTAAGAATAGAGCTTGGATTTTTGGATACTTATGGTGGTTCGTAAACCAGACATAATGGACGCTTTCTTCTGACCTGCGCAGGTGCAGGATCAGTGATGATCTGTTTTATGTGTGTGTGTTGAGACCCTTTGGCTCTGTGTTTGACTCTGTTTGTTAATTTTAGGATGAAGTCCTCGAGTGTGGGGATTTTGTGCCCTTGAGAGATGGTGACGTTCTTTACGTACCATGGGGAGTTGGTGATCCAACGGAGAGTTTTGTTCTGGAAGGAATCCAACTTTTTCTTCCAAGAAACAGATAGCAAAGAGTACCAAGCTGGAGCTGCGTACGTGAGTACCGGTCTTATATATGTTTTGTACATGGACAATCTGATACAAAATGGTAGGGGACTCTTGGCCTGAATGACTGGAAGGAGTCTGCCACGGACGGATTTAGCCCTAGACAGAGTTTGCTTGGCGTGATGGGACAGGTTTAATTTAGCGTCAAGCGTGATTCCAAGGTATCTGACTTTGCGGGTCCATGCTATGGGTGATTTATTTAGAGTTAATTGGACTTTAGGAAATCTACGTAGTGGAGAAAATTGGATGGCTTGCGTTTTATCTGTGTTCACTGCAGTTCTCCACTTCCTGAGCCACGGCTGTAGGGCATCCAACTGTTGTTGAATGACCGACGAGCCGTGTTCCAGGTTCAGAGTCCTGTAGTAGAACATAGCGTCATCAGCAAAGAGTCACAGTGATACTTTGGGGATGACAACGTTGTTGTTCCCAGGTCTGTAGCTCGGTTGTCAATCTGGTGTTTGCTGGCGGAGTGAGGTTCACTCGATGTTCGCCTGCGGAGTCCAGGTAGGATCCGTTCCAGTTGTCGAGTTCAGTTCGCTTGGCAGCGTCCAGGTGGGAGCTGTTGTTCGCTTGGTAGTTCGTTTGGTCTGGCGGTGAGCGCAGAGTTGGTTTGAATGTTCGTTTGGTGAAGTCCATTGGTCTGGTGGTAGACGAAGACAATATTTTGGACTATTTTCCCCGTATGTATACAGTTTTCCAGCGAAAAGTAACATTTAGGTGCGAAATCTAACACTTAGGGGAACGTAGTCGGCGAATTACCGTGCAGTAATGTTGCCGAGTTCCGAACCACTGTAAAGTTTGGAAGTCTTGGCGCGTTCTTAAGTTGGCGGTTGCTGGTTCTTAAGTTCGCGTGGGGACAGAATATTTTCGTCAGAAGTTACGCGGGAGATTGTAACTTTCTCGGACGCAGTGCGATGAACGCCGAGAAAGTTTGAAGTCGTTGTTTCGGCCGTTTGAGAGTTGATATATTTAGTTTTTTGTTCGGCAAACATTTCTACGGTTGCCACTAAATATATAACGTGACCGGGGAACTGAATTTACTAGGGAATTTGGAGTTAGTACGATAGATGTTTCGCGGGAGGTTACCGAACAACTTTCCCGTAAGACTAGGTCTTGTCGGCGGGGAGAAGTTTTACGGTAGAAGTGAAGGAGCCGTTCGCAGTGATGTCGCAGTGTCCTTGGCGGGTGAACGTGTCGACGTATCCCAGACATCTGCAGTGCGTAGTCGGAATGGTCCTTGAGAAAGTTGTGGGGAAATAATGCTAGTGTCTTTCTCGGAAGAGGAGGTGTCAACTTCCGAGGAAAGCAAACGTAGATTATTGATGATTGCCGGCCGATATCGTCGTGTCCTTGGCGGTCGAACATGCCTATGTTCGCCAGACAGATAATATACCGACCGGGGACGTAATAGAGTGAAGCTCTGAGGACGTTTAGGCGAGTTTTCCCGTAAAAGGCATTTACGGGAAAATCGCAAGACGCTGACTGATGTTGGTCCTTTTGAGGGCCAAAAAGTTAAGTGATGAAAATTGAATGTTGAATCGCATGATGTTAGTTTCGCACGAAGAGTAGGTCCTTTTAAGGGCCAAGAACTTGCTCGGTGATTTGAACTTTGATTTTCCGCTGGACTGTATATACGATGCCGGGGAATCTCACGAAGAATTTCTTTATTGAAAATAGAAGTAGCTCCGCTACGACAAAATGACGTTAGCGTTGACAATATATCGTCTCTTTTTAGTAAGATAACAAATTTTACTTACATGAGTCATTTTGTTTATCATAGCGTCAGTTGAGACTTGCATTTATTATAATTTACGAATTTGAATACCCGTGCTTTACTACGGAACGATTTTGAGTTTTTCCTCTTCAAAGTATTAATATAAATATTTTTGGAGTGTCACAATTCCTTTCAGTGACCTTAAAAACTATGCATTTGATACTAATAACAATAACAGTAGCTTTCGATTGTTTGTAAATACAATGTCATTTCCACCCAATCACTAGGGGTTCTGTCAGACCATATTATAGTATGTCATATGTGTACTAAGCTTGGTTGAAATTGGCCCATGTGTTCCAGCTATGGTGGAATATATTCATCCTCACATAAATCCGTTTCTATTTATATTTACCTAACCTAAAATAAAAAGATGTTAGTTGTTAAGAATAATTCTACATTTGCTAAGTTGCTTACTGTGGTAATGAATGTAAATGCATTAAAGAAACTTGTATTGATTCAGATAGGCCTAACATAAAATCGATTTGTTAAGTTTTTGTTCCGGATTTTTGTAATTTTCAAGCATTAAAATTAAAATTGCGCAAAATCCTTTCTTATTGAAAGTCTATGACCCCATAATAATATTCCTTCAAATTGTCGTATTTTTATCTTGAGAAGTTTTTGCTTTACGTTGATTCTATGTCAGTAAATCAGGACAAAGCCGCTTATAATAATATACTAGTAGGCTTCACCCCTGCTCGCTTTGCTAACAAACCCTCGCGACGACTTAGCGTTGAAGCAAATGTAAATAATTTATTGTGTATCTAACAAATTCATGGAATTGATGATTGATTAGGACAGAGGCACTTGTATCAGGGTATAGTGGTGTGGGTAGCGGTGACCTAGATCCTGACGCGTTCACTCTAGTGTCAGAGTTTTTCGTTGAATGACAGGACTTTCAGGTTGTATTAGATTTTCACGTCAAAAACCATAAGAAACCACTGATTTAGTCCCTTTATTACCTTCCCAGAATTCCAGCAATTCTTAATTTCACCGAGGGTACTGAATTATGGGCGAAATCTTTCACTAGCCGTAACTCGCTAACGAAGTATTTCCAGACCTATGTTTATAATAACTTTTTTTCTTTACCTTTTCATATAAAATGAGAAGTTTCCCGAAGTTTCTGAATATCTTCGTGAATCACCCTGTATAATGTTCTATTCAAGTTACTTTTCAAGCATTGGTTAAATGGTTATTAGAACCTTTTATTCTGTAATTTCAGCTGATTGAGTATTTGTATGCTGTTGTCATCAGATGACAAACTCAATAACGCAACCCGAAATAGTTGATTGATATTGATGTTGGTAAAGATCATTCGGTTTACCTACCCTGTACAGTCCAGTTCCCAGAGTCAAAAAAAGACCTGAGGTGGAAAGTTGTATAGAAGTTTTTTTCTCGCTTGATTCTTATGTTTTCTCGATGTTGCTGAACTTGAATCTGATGTTTGTCACCAAAATTTCCTCGAGGTTATCTGAGAGAACCACGAAAAACAACGAAATTATCGCACTTTTTCGAGTTTTCCCCTTATAACTCAAAAAATACGCATCATATCGAAAATATGACCCTATTGTTTCTGAAAGAAGATTAAATTCTGCGACGAATTACCCCAGAAACTTAGAATTCTGTTCAGTAGTGCGGTTAGGATCACGAGTTGAAAATCGGTAAGTTTTTTCATCTTGGTGCAAAATTAATGTACTAGTTTTCTAGCACTGCTACTTCAAGAATACTGCTTTGATCAAAACTAGTCAAGAATGGAAGTTGTAGAGAATTTAATTATAAATTGAGAAAGAATTATAAATTCTATATTCTGATCATTTTCAAGGGTGATACGCTCCCAAGAAACAAAAATAGTCGTTTGTCTGATTTTCGAGTTAGTAGCATCTTTTGTCCATCCGATAGATTTGATGCCTGGCTTTTGGTTCTGGTTTATCGTGAATGCAATTTAAATTTAAGTTAAAACTGAATGGCAGTGTTAAATTATTGGAGAAACGAAGAAACAGATCTAGAACATAGTTGATGGAAGGTAGTATACAACAAAAAATTATTTTAAGAAAAAGTTTTATTTCTACAAAACGTTATTCGGAGGTTATTTCATTATTTTATTGTTACGAAACATGCTAGTTATCCATTTAAAAATGATTTAAACATATATAGGGTGTCCCATAAGTAAAGGGCCAAACTTTGGGGAATGGTTCTATGGGTCAAAATAAGAAAATAAGTTCATATAAACGCAGACCCAAAAACGCTTCGTTTCCTACATATCCGCCATTTTGTTTTTTGTACAAAATAATTCTTATCTAGAGAACGGTTTGACTGATTGAGTTCAAACTTTGCATGAAGTTTAATATAAAAATGATATATTTCAAGAAAAAGAGGCGATTAAATTCAATCATGCGTTTAAAAATGGCTTCTGTTTAAAAATTTCATACCCAAATTACTCAAAAACCGTAAATTTTAACAAAAAATGTCAAGACATCTTTTTTGTAGCCTTTGGTTAATTCCCTATCAGATGGTGTAACTGTCAAAACAATCGGATGAAGGATAATAGTTAAGTTATGTGTAATAATTGGTTTATTCGACCCGGCATCCTATACCAACACAGTAAACACAGCAATATTGTATGTACATTTGCTGCCATTATCTTTAACGTAGCTATTATCCTTCATCCGATTATTTTGACAGTTACACCATCTGAAAGGGAATCAAAAGAACTACAATAAAGGCGTCTTGACATTATTTGTTAAAATTTACGGTTTTTGAGTAATTTAGGTTTGAAATTTTCAAACAGCCACCATTTTGAAACGCATGATTGAATTTAATCTTTTATGTTTCTTAAGATATATCATTGTTAGGTTAAACTTCATGCCAAGTTCGAACTCAATCAGTCAAACCGTTCTATAGATAAGAATAATTTTGTACAAAAAACAAAATGGCGGATATCTAGAAAACGAAGCATTTTCTGGTCTGTATTATAAGAACTTTTCTTGTTTTGACCCACAGAACCATTCCCCCAAGTTTGGCACTTTACTTATGGGACACTCTGTATAGTGTAATATGTAGTATACATATAAACATAATTTGAAAGTAGTCACATATAGGTATTCTCATGAAACTCCAAAATATTCAAAACGCACAGAAAATCTGACACTTATAACAGCATTTTATTTTATGGTCGCTAACCTTCAATCTCGACTATTTTCGATCAGAGTAGTTTTCCCGAAGATATGAGCACTTGAAAACTAGTATACTTTAATTTTGAGTCAAGATGGGAAAATACCGATTTTAAACTCGCGATTCTGACCCTTCTACTGAACTGAATTATTTATAAGTTTGAGGAGTAATTCGATGAAAAATTTAATCTTCCTTTAGAAACACTAGAACCATTTTTTTCGATATGATGCGTAGTTTTTGAGTTATAAGGGGAAAACTCGAAAAAGTGCGATAGTTTCGTAATTCTCTCAGATAACCTCAAGTCAATTTTGGTGGAAAACATCAGATTCATGTTCAGCACCCTCGAAAACATAAGAATCAAGTGAGAAAAACTTCTATAAAACTTTCCACCTCAAAATCACTGGGGACTGGACTAGTATATGCGACGTTTAGTAATATACGTCGCATATAGTATATTGATCACGAGAGAAGTAATCGTTTTCTAAATTCAAACCACACAATTGCAAAGATTGCCATTGCGCTTTATTTATAGCAATAGCGAACGCAAGACGTATTGGAAATTGCAGTTGTTTGAAATCGAACGTCATGTCGGTCGGAATGAGTGGTATTAGTTGAAGTAGTACGTATTTACCTTTATGAGGTCCACTCAGAATTGATGTTTCAATTAGATTGGTCATCAATTTTTTAACTACTAATCGTGTTTCATTGCATAACTTCAGCTGGTTATGTCGTGGTGATCATTAGAAGTTTTTATTGTAAGTAGTAACTCTTGTATTTCATCCCATGCTGGGTTGCATGTAAACCTAACGCAAAGATCACTACAACCATATTTACGCACATACCTAATAGTGTTCTGCGTTTATTCGCGCGTATGTTACGGACTATCAGTATATGATGCAGGTAATTTGGTGATGGTTCCTATGTTGTTTATATTTCCATCATACTTATCCATCTGTATAATATAATATACTTCTACTCTCAGTTAATTTTGATTGAGCCTAATATCAAAATAAGCTGGTTTCTTTCCAACTATATCTCACATACATATCGGGGGTGAATAGCTGATGCATTTCAGAATATATAAATTTTCACGCATTATAATCAAAAAGGAATAATATTTCGCTGAACTTTTTGCCTGTTTGTTCACTTGTTACTGTGTTTATCATTTTGACGTTGAAATAAATTATTTGTAGTTGCTTATTTATATGCTGCAAAACTATATCGCGAGAATGAAATTTATTCTTCTACAACTGTGACCCCATCAATTGTTGGAGCGTAATATTGTCTGGCATGCTCACTGTCTAGTGTTTGATGAGTACGAATAACAATCCTATCTCTGTCTGATGGCATGAGATCAATCGCATTTTTTAAACATAAGAATTAAACTATTGCTGTCATGTAACATGTTTTGCAAAGACTCAATAAATCTTCTGATTCCAGTAGATATTTGGCAGCGTGATTTAATTGGTTGTTTTCATTTCTGATGAAGTAGATTTTGAGAAATGTATGGTTACCGTTTTGAAAAGGAAGCAAAGATTGTTTTAAATTTGTCCCTGAAGTTTAAATGTCGGCATGAAATACTCCGATACTACGTAGCGACGATTCAAGTCATCTGAAAACAGGAAATTTCAGATTTTTTGGAAGAAATGTTTTGAATCATCAGTAATTCCATTTAGCAAACTTTTCAGTGGTGCCTTTGGCTGCTTAAGTTCAGGTATCTTCAATTTTCAGCTTGCGCAGCACATTCCCTGGGTTTCCTCTTTAAAAATCTAATTGCTTTGCAGTGCGGGCAAACTTTGTCCATTTTTTCGATTTAAACGAATTTACATGAGGAATTGTATTGAATATGTGGTTCTGAAGAAAATGTAATTCGATGTTATGAAGCTTGATTATTCAGATATTGTAACTGTAACGTATTCGCTGTTGATCTAATTGTTTTTAGCGTTGTTGAGACGATTTTGTTGCTCTTCTTCTTCTCTATTTAACTCGTAACACTTCAAGTCTTTCTTTCCGCTTTCTGTCGATTCTTCTACACTGTGTATATTATGCCAATAACCTACTTTAACACTTACCAATGTGCTTACCAATTCAAAACTTCGTTTCACTGAATGTACAGATAAAATAAGTCAGTTACTAACCTTAAACTGTGAACATACAATTTCACACCTTAATCTTATAGAATTTATAATTACGGAGCTTTTACTGTAAAAAAAAAAACAGCAGGAGGGCATTTACTTTTCCCTAGAATAAGGCTATTACACAAACCACATTTCTGAGGAAGAATTAATTATCCGGTGGAAAGTTTCTTTTTGTAAAACACTGAACTGTAGAAGAATGACACATCTCTTGCATTTTACACATTTTTTTTTTAAGACAAATCTTCATTTTTCACGGAGATAAAGTATATTATAATACAAGACATGTAATACAGTATCTATCAATATTTGAATTACACAATTAAATTCAACTTACAAAACTAAAAATAAAAATAAATTATACAATAATCTCTTTAAAAAATATAAGAAGAGAGCCTATAGGCTCAGCCTGTTTCGGGCTCTCCAACAAAAGAACTAAAGCAAACTCCTAATGTGCTAACAATGACTATAATTAAAAAATAAAGTGATATTACATAAGATTAAAAGGTGGAATTTATGAAATGAATTAAGAATTAAAAAAACAAAATATACAATAAAATTCAAAAATTTTCGAGAATTTTTTACAGTGCAGCCTATATTGATATAAAATTATCCTAATAACTAAAAATCTAACACCAGCAGCAAGACTCATCGAATGACACAGATTTACCAACTTCAAACAAGCACTTAAAAAAACACTCCACATCATCCAGAGAAAATAACCAGGTTTTAGTCGCATTATAAATTTTGTCTTAGATTTTATGTCCTTTAAAAATGAGGGAATAGTATTAAAAATATTTGGTGCAGAATGCAAATAGAATTTCACAAAAGCTTCTTTGAACGGACGAGGCAAATCTCTATTATATTTAGACCGCATTCTTTGACGGTATACATTTTCATCAGATAAATTCTGCCCACTTCTAAGCTAAAATAATTTGAATACTTTGAAAATATATAAATGTCTCAAAGGAAGAAGTTTTAAATGCCTAAACAATGCCAAAGAATGTGAATTTCTAGGAACTTTTAATATGCACCTTAAGAGGTGTTTCTGTTGTATTGGCCTAATATTTTGAAGGTAATTGCCGACCTAACATTCAATACCAACTGAATTCTGGACTCCACTAAGACATGGTACATTTTTTTAGTCATCCTTAAAGGACACACATTTCTCAAAAGATAAACTACGAAGACTGACAAATAACTCTTGTTTCAATTTATCAACATATATTTTCCAGTTTAACCTCTGATTTATAAACAAACCTAAGTAGCCTACTTTATGGATTCAACATTCTTGATAATATCACTATCACAATCATTTTTACATTCATTTTTTGAACCACATCCCGTGTTATGATACTTCACAGATTTATCAAAAGATCCTCTCCCCAATAGATTAAAAAGTATATAGCTGCTCTTGGATACTTTAAAGAACATGTAAAAAAAAAAAAAACACACAGTTGCAAAGATTTTAAATCGTGTTCCATTGAAATTATAATTTCTTCACGAGACTCACCACAATAAGACAAAAGCTGTGTCGTCTGCATATGTGGTA